>JAEQML010079504.1:0-11968 GCA_016904865.1 Pissodes strobi | reverse complement strand
CACCCCATACGGCAGCATCCTCGGAGGCTACCAGTGACGAAGCAGCAGGAGGTTACCACATTAGTCAACAAAATGCTTGACGATGGAATTATTGAGGAATCATCAAGCCCATGGTCTTCTCCTGTTGTCTTAGTCACCAAGAAGGATGGAACTACCAGATTCTGCGTGGACTATAGAAAGCTCAATGACGTCACTAAGAAAGACAGCTATCCACTTCCCAGGATTGATGACACGTTGACGACACTAGCAGGATCTCATTGGTTTTCAACACTCGACTTAAAGATCGACTACTGGCAAGTAGGCATTGACGAAGAAGATAAGGAAAAGACCGCATTTTCTACCGGAAGTGGTTTATATCAGTTTAGAGTTATGCCCTTCGGACTATGCAATGCCCCTGCTACTTTTGAGCGTCTTATGGAGGTTGTTCTACGAGGCCTCACTTGGAAGACATGCCTGGTTTATCTTGATGATATAATGGTAATGGGAAAAACTTTCGAAGGACACCTACAAAACTTGCATGAAGTTTTTACTAGAATCAAGAATGCTCAGCTCTTACTGAATCCAAAGAAATGTTTTCTTTTTCAACAAAAAGTTGAATTTCTCGGGCATGTCGTGTCATCAGAGGGAATCCAAACCGACCAACGGAAGATTACAGCAATCAAGGACTGGCCTCGTCCTCGCGACAAACATGAACTACGGAGCTTCCTTGGACTATGCACTTATTATAGAAGATTTGTTGAAGGATTTGCAAATATAGCTGCACCTCTACATAAGCTCACTGAAGAACGAGCAAATTATAACTGGGATCATAACTGCGATTCAGCACTTAAATGGCTTTTGGATATGAAACAACCTGAAGGACAGGTAGCCAGGTGGCTTGAAAAGTTACAACAATATAATTTTAAGGTTAAGCACAGAGCAGGGAGATTGCATAATAATGCAGATGCTTTATCCAGAAGACCATGCGCGGATAATTGTAAGCATTGCCAAAGAGTAGATCAACGAGAAGGAATTACTCCGATTAGGCAAACGAAATTTGAGGTTGATCAGCAGTGGACCACAGAGCAACTTAAAAAGGATCAGCTTGAAGATAGTGAGATAGCACTATTGCTAAGAGCTAAAGAAGAACAGCAACCAAGACCAAGCTGGAGCGAGATATCAACTAAAGGACTTGCTTTTAAAACTCTGTGGGCTCAGTGGGACTCCCTGGTGGTGGAAAATGGACTTCTTAAACGAGCCTGGGAAAGCGCCGATGGCAAAGTAGTGAAGAGACAGTTAGTGGTATCAAGGAGGAAGATATCGGAAGTTCTGGAAGAAGTTCATAATGGAAAGTCTGGTGCTCATCTCGGAGTGAACAAAACGATTGACAAGATTCGCGACAGATTTTACTGGGTCAACTACTGCCAGGATGTGAAATCGTGGTGTCGGCAGTGCTCAACCTGTGCCGCAAGCCAAGGACCCAAAACAAGATCTAGGGGCAAAATGAAACAGTATAATGTGGGCCTACCGTTTGAACGTATCGCCATTGACGTAGCTGGCCCTTTTCCAGAAACAAATAATGGTAACAAGTACATTTTAGTGGCAATTGACTACTTCAGTAAATGGCCTGAAGTATTTGCGATCCCCAATCAAGAAGCTGTTACCATAGCAGAGGTCCTTGTGAATAACTTATTCAGCAGATTTGGTGTTCCGTTAGAGTTGCACTCAGATCAAGGACGCAACTTCGAATCCAAGGTCTTCCAGAAAGTCTGTGATTTACTCAACACGGTTGAGAGGCATGGTTGAGAGGTTTAACAAGACCATTGAAGAACATTTGTCAAAGGTCGTAGATGAACATCAGAAGGATTGGGACCAACACATACCACTATTTTTAATGGCCTATAGATCAGCAGTCCATGACACGACAGGACTAACACCAGCCATGGTTTTATTTGGAAGAGAACTCCGTTTACCCTGTGACCTATTATTCGGAACGCCAGACAACCAGGATATGGAAATTCAAGACTACGCAGACTCCCTTAAGGAAAAGTTACTATACGTCCATGAATTAGTCAGAGAAAACACGGAGAAAGCCAGCGACCGAATGAAGACACGATATGATCTCAAAGCTAATTCTATGGGATTTCAGATGAACGATAAAGTCTGGTTATATAATCCACAAAGGAAGAAAGGAAGATCTCCCAAGATAACGCCAGTATGGGAAGGACCCTATACAGTCATCAAAAGAATTAATGACGTTGTGTATAGAATTCAGCGTAGTCCCAGAAGCAAACTGAAAGTTGTTCACCTCGACAGACTGAAAGCATACCACGGACATGCAGTATCTGATCGGGACGATCAGGTTTAAGAGGGAGGCAATGTCACGACTAACACAGCCATCCGAACGGTTTTGTGCTACCCTATAGAACTAGCCGCCACCGCCGCGCCGTGCCCCTCCCTTCTTTGTCTGTATGACTCATCGCCCGGCCGGTCGCGAAGTTTCAGGATCGCTGGACTGGAATTATCTCGATGGCCTCGTCGAGATCATATAGAGTGGCCTCGGAATACTTCCCGAATATTCATGATAGACTTGAGATTATATATAAGCAGACCTAAGGCGGATGTTAGTCAGTTAGTTCAGTTAATCATTGAGTGTTGAATAGATATTAGTGGTAAAGTTATAAGACTAGTTTAGTGAGTTAAATTGTATACAGTGGTAGTGAATAAAGAGAGTATTAGTTGAACATAGCAAAGTTGTAATTCTGTTAAGAACCCACGGGAAAAACGTAACATTATATATACAAGACACTTAGGAAGTTAATGAACTGTATATTATAGAAAAATAAACATTATATATAATATAGTACATAGAAGGATTTATGAAGACAAATTAAACTAGAATAAGTCGTTTTAGGTGTTAAACTATAGGAGGGTGAATATTAGTGAGAAAACTAGTAAACTATGTATGCAGCTGAAGCAGAGGTGAAGATATATATAGTAAAGCAAAAGTAAATTGACCAGTTGCATGATTATCGTTATCGAGAAAAGCAAAAAAACTGAGGTGCCATTGAAACTGTGAATCAAGGGTATATACAGGAAAGAATAAACGTGTATATAAGGAAGAATTATAAAGTAAAGTGTTCTACGGCCTAAATAAGACTGCAACGACGGATTATCTAAATGACAAAGTCAGCAAAGGATTTAGGCATCGGAAAGTTGAACATATATGGACTGAAGTAGTTGACTGGACGATCAAGGAAGTCTAAGCAAAAATTTTGGTACCATAGAAGCTAAAAAAGTTTAAGAATTTATGATATGGATGAAATATCAGTAGCAGTGGACAACGAGTTAGATAATCTAGTAAATAATTGAAAAATAACAAACCATAGAGTCTAATCCAGATCAAATCGAGCCAGCTCATAGTCAATTAGATTATTAAGTGTCTAATATTGTCAAGATCTCGTGTCTAATGTTCTATTCCAGGTCAATGTGTGCAATCTACAGGCTACAGTAGCACAAGTCGACCAAAAAGAGGCACACTTGTCAGTATAATTATCACCACATACATAATATTCACGATACTTATAATTTATTGTATTGCTCATCTAATGCCAATACACGGAGAAGTAAGAAAAACAAGTCGACGCCATTTAGCCACAACCATCCACTTTAAGTATTGAAGATTGTTTCACTTCATGCATGAAACAGTGTTCCACGTTATCACAGAAAATTAACTATATTTTCTGTGACGTTATTACAATCAAACAAAACTAACCAAAACTAACCCAATTCTAGCCCAAATTAACTCAAATTTAGAAAAGGAATAAACATAACAACAATTAACTCAAATTTACCGTTAAAAAGAATAAAAACATCTGTCGGCACTGACGGGAATCCAACTCGCGCCGTCATATCACAAGATTCACAAGCATAGCCATCTAACCACTAGACCACCAGGCTCTGGAAGCAATTGAACAAAAATTAGATGCCTTGCGTGCCAGGTTTTACACGTATTACGCATGCCCATGCGCGCAATCTGCAATATTTCAATGAGGGATGAAATCCATTCCGGTGCACCCAGACGCTTATCAAGGAACCCACCACGACAGACGGCTTCGCAAAACCGGAAATGGCAGCAAGAGTCATGACAAGGGGGAAACACCAAACTCAAATAATTCTGTTAGTTCACCTCAAGCACATATCAATGTAAAGACCGTTCAGTTGCACGGAAATTCTCAACTTAATTCCCTGTCTCACTTTATTCCTTCCAATTCTACTGTTCTACTTTCAACAGCCCAGTTAGAAATTTGTGATTCCATGGGAAATTTTCAAACTGTTCATGCATTGATTGATAATGGTAGTCAGACAAGCATTATCACTCAGCAGTGTTATCGTCGCTTGCGATTGCCAGGCTCTAAAATATCCTTATCAATTTTCGGTATTGGGCAAACTCCCTTTACGTCTTCATGTCGCGTTTCGTGTGTCATCCGACCTATCAATGAACCGTCCTTCACTCTAAGCTTAGATGCTATTGCTTTGCCCAAAATTTGTTCAGAAATGCCAAGTATGTACATTTATTCCTGTTAATAGATGGAAACATGTGAAACACCTCAAGCTTACGGATCCAAAGTTTAACGAACCAGGTCCACTTCATCTTTTGTTAGGTGCAGATGTTTTTCCTCAGCTTCTTAGACCGGGTTTTATTCCAAGTGGTAATGATAGTTCTGAAGCCTCCTATATCAACACTATCTTTGGGTACGTTCTTTGTGGCAAAGTCATTGTACCCTCAGTTTCACCTACTCAGGTCAATTCGTTATTCACATCTCCAGAATATTCTCTCGATGTTACTTGAAAAACTTTTGGGCATTAGAGGAGGTTCCGAATGCAACTCAGATTGCTCCTGAGGATGCATTGTACGAACAATCATACGTTGAAGTTTATTCTCGAAGTGACACCGGCCGCTACATCGTAGCTTTACCTTTCAAATACTCTGAACCTTTGTTAGGTGACTCTCGAAATACGGTGCTTCGCCGACTCTATTCCCTGGAGCGCAGGTTACACCAAGATCCTATTCTATATAAAGCATATTGTGATTTCATGCAGGAGTATTTGGACTCTGGTCATATGTGCCTTTCTACTCCGCTAGATAATCGAAGGCATATTACATTCCTCATCATGGAGTTTTCAACTCGAATAGTATTAACCATAAACTTCGTGTGGTATTTGATGGTAGCAGTAAAAGTACCAATGGAAGTTCTCTCAATGACTGTCTTCTCACTGGTCCTAAATTGCAAAAGGGCATATTTTCAATTTTGTTAAAATTCCGACTTCATTATGTCGTCTTCACCGCTGATATCCGTCAGATGTATAGGCAAATTCTGGTCCAGCCTTACCATCAAGACTATCAGCGGATTCTATGGCGATTTTGTAAAAATAGCCCCATTCAAGATTACACTCTTCGCACTGTATGCTAAAGAAGGGTGGATTCAAACTCCGAAAATGGGCTAGCGATCGTAGGGAGCTTCTAAGTATGATTCCTGAATCTCATCAGCAACAGCAACCACAGGAATTTGATAATCATGAAATATCAGCTATTAAAGTTCTGGGTCTTCGATGGATACCTAAACTAGATGCATTTTCCTACTCTGTCGCGATCAAGAATGATTGTTGCACCAAGCAATCTATTCTTTCAGAATTGGCACGTATTTTCCATCCTCTCGGGTTTCTCTCTCCACTCACGTTTTTTGCAAAATTTCTAATCCATCACTTATGGAGTCTGGTTCTTGAATGGGATCAAGAACCTCCAGAAGATGTTTTGGAAAAATGGTCTCAATCTCAATACAAGTCGGAACTTTCTTTGTTAAGTAACCTTCATGTTCCTCGTTGTATAATCCCAAAAGACGCATGTACGTTTGAACTGCACGGCTTCTCCGATAGTTCTGAGCGTGGATATGCCGCTGTTATATATTTGCGCTGTGAAACGTTCACTGGTGAAATAAAGGTTTCCTTTGTTTGTGCTAAGTCGAAGGTAGCTCCACTTAAACGTATTTCCTTACCTCGTTTGGAACTTTGCGGTGCTGTTCTGCTGTCAAATCTCATGTATGTCGTTTCAACTACATATTCCAATCTTTCCTCCTGTCCTATATTTGCTTGGACTGATTCTAGCGTTGTCCTTGCATGGTTACGAAATTCTCCACATTTGTGGAAAACTTTTGTGTCCAATCGAGTCAGTTATATCCACGATCGAATTGCGTCGTCTGGTTGGTTTCATGTAGGATCAGCGGACAATCCTGCCGATTGTGCTTCTCGAGGATTACTCCCAAAAGCTCTTCTCAGCCATTCAGTTTGGCTAGATGGTCCTTCATGGTTACAGTTATCTCCTGACAATTGGCCAAGTCAAAATCTTAACTTTTCTAATTCTAATGTCTCTGAGGAAGCTCGGAAGATTGTCCTTGTCGCTGAGAATTCTCCAAATCTTTTTGAGACACTTTTGAACAAATTTTCCTCTATTTCAAAAATCAAACGTATTCTAGCCTATTGTTTACGCTTTCTTTCAAATTCCAAAGGGTCCTCTGAGAACATACGTGGTAGCTTTACTTCAAGGGAACTCCACCTAGCTCTTCTGCCTTTTATTCGATATGTTCAAACCGTTGTCTTTTCTGAAGAGATTGAGAAAATTAAATGCAAAAAAATTGCCGAAAGTATTTTCAAAACTTAGTCCGTTCATCGACAAAGAGGATATTCTTAGGGTGGGCGGACGGCTTACTCATTCTGGCTTGCTCTATGATCAGAAATATCCAATTCTCTTACCTCAAAAACACGTTCTCACTTATCGCATTATCGAGAGTTTCCATCGTGACAATATGCACGTTGGTCTCCAAGGCTTACAATTTCTGTTATCTCAACAATTCTGGATTTTATCTTCCCGTCGAGCCATTCGACATTGCCTTTCTCGCTGTATTCGTTGTTTTAGAATCAAGCCTACCTCTTTCGAATCTCCTATGGGCGATCTACCCTCTACGCGTATCAATCAATTGAAAGCATTTCAGTGTGTTGGCGTGGACTTTGGTGGCCTTTTCAACATAACTCTTAGTAAAGCTAGAGGCTCAAGGGCACAAAAGGCGTACTTATGTCTATTTGTATGCTCTACCACCAAAGCTTGCTTCTGACTTATCTTCAAGTTGTTTCATTGCTGCTCTAAGGCGATTTGTCGCTAGGCGGGGTAGATGTACTCATATTTTTTCCGACATCTAAACTGCTAATTAATTATGTTTTAAGTTTGAACTTGAACTTGGAAAATATTATGTAAACATACAAGAAAACACGCGAGCAACGGCCTCAAGCGATGATTAACTTTAAAATTGCAATGGTCAACAGATTCCATTATATAAATACTCAAGCCAACCATCAGATTGCCATAATTTGTCTCTCACCATCCGTATAGGTTTTGCCTTCTACGTTGTCACCTCTGAAATCTGGAATAAATAGACCTGTCAATCCAGATCCTAATAATTGATTTAAAATTATTATTCGACCTGATATTAAACCATCCCTTAATTTCACAGCTAATAACCCCTTAGCTGGCGAAAATTGATTTTCCTTACGCCGGTTTTCCATTCATTGCCGGAGTTCAATATCCTATAAGGAATATTTGACGTTTCTGTTCTTTAATGAGATTTGGAAGGACAGGTTTTCGTCAAAGTGAAATTTGGGAGCGCCAACGTTCAGTTGCGGGGGCGTAATTATATTTTAATATTTATTTTCCGCTCCCCTCGATTGAAAAGTGAAGTTTTAAGGATTTATTTAATTTAGACGATGTTGGCATTTGGCCTGGATGTACTTTAAACACATATACTTATTAGACAATATACGACGCATTGACGCTCGTTTCTATGAACAAACGGCGTCAAACAATTGAATTCTCATCGCTAGAACTATGTTGACAGCCAAAAACATGGGCTTTACGTTGCTTACTTGTTTACTGTGCTTTATTTACACTGATTGTTTGGGTTAGTTTGGGTTAATTGAAGAATAGATGCAAATAGTAACGTATACGTGTTTCAATGTATAATGCTTGCAATGAGCCTATGACTTCCCGAAGTCGTTGATATTTAGTTTGATAGCTGTACTCTAAAGTACTGGATGGTTGAAGTAAGGCCCACGTTGTTCAATCCGATGAAGGGAAATTCCCCAATCTGCACCTCCACGTGGCAGAGTATGGAAACATCAGAAAGGTGGCTAACGCGGAGGGGGACCGAGCCGTTGCCTGGATAAGCAACAAACTTATCTCTTCGGAGTAGGAAGGGCACTCTCTTGTCCTGGGGGGTGAGAAACCGCCCCCGAAGGCGGATGAACTAACCAATATGGTCAACGGCATAAAATCAGGCAGGCAACGGGAAACCACCTGATTAGTAATCCCATGAACACATCATGATGAGCCACGATCAACAGAACGGTTTGCCGGGCGATCCGGCTAGCGACCGGCGCACACTGGGGTATTAACAATATAAAACTGATCGAAAATCAAAAAATCAAGTATGCGCTCGTTTTTAAAAATACCATTGATTTGTTGATGGCCTCTTTTTGGTACATTTCGGCAGCGCCTTTTGGTACCTGTGTGCGTGTTTATAATATCGATGCAGTAGATTTAGTTAGACATAAAACTGAAACAGCTTAGTTCGTGTGTCTTGAAAAAAAATTAACTAAAACTCTTTTATATATTGTAAAAATTATATAGACCTCTACCGTGCTTAAGTCGGGACATCAGCTTTTCCAAAGGAACTCCACCGACCACCATCATTTGGGCGGAGTAGCCCTTCTCGTCGACCATAGACTCAAATGCCAAATCACCAGCAGCAGAACTGTATCAGATCGAGTTATTTACATCGAGCTAAAGCTAAATGCAAGACACAGCATAAAAATCATCCACATCGACAGCAACCTCCACAGAGGATGAAATAGAACAGTTCTATGAAGATGTCTCGACTGCAAAAAGCTTGGGACGAACAAAACACACGGTTATCATAGGCGATTTCAACGCTAAGGTTGGAGAGAAAAAAGTGGGAGACCCGGACATCATTAGTTCATACGGCCTGGGTACGAGAAACGATAGTTACTATTAGAATTCATGCAGAAGGAGGGGATGTTCTGCATGAACACATTCTTTAAAAAGTTCAAGCAACGAAAGTGGACGTGGAGAACCCCGAATGGATAGGTAAAGAACGAGATTGACTACATCCTAACTCCTAACCACAGCGAAACAACACTGCTCGGATGTATCTGTTCTAAATCGTTTTAATACAGGAAGTGACCACCGGCTTGTGGGAGCGAAAATATGCATAAATACTCGGTTCGAAAGAAAAAAGATGATCCAGAAAAAATCATCAGCGATCCTCCTTGAATATTAGGAGTGATAGAACGAAAACTCCAACCTGCAGAAACGCTGAAAGACCTTAACATCCTATCCGAGAAAATAACCAAGAGCATCCAAACCTCAGTGAAACAAGTATGCTCACTACAAAAAGGCAGGCCATCAAAGCTTAGTGCAATCACAATAAATCAGCAAAAGACTCGAAGAGAGATGAATAGAGATTCGCCAGAATACCGAGTCCTTGTCAAACAAGTAATGAGAGAGATGAGAAGTGATATAAGAAACCACAACACCCATCTCATACAGCAAGCTATTGAAGATAACCTTAACATGAAGAAATTGCGATCGAATATGACAAGAGGAAAACAGATCATACGAAAAATGAGAATTGAACAGGAAACAGTAGTGCAGGAAGTCGTGACCATCATCCAAAACTTCTACCGAAACCTCAACAGACAGAAAAATGCCAGAAGCAGGTTACCAGAGAGATAGCAGAGCACAAATTCTAAATGTAGGATCGCAGGAAATACCAGAGATCGATACATTCGAACTAGAAGAGGCACTGAGATATATGAAAAACCGCAAGGCTCCAGGAGAAGACCACATTACGGCAGAAATGCTGAAAGAAAGAGGAGCAACAGTGAAAAAAGCAGTCCTCATCATGCTCAATAAGTGTCTGCAGGAGGGGCGCATACCAGAAGCATGGAGAAACGCCGCGGTCATAATCCTATTTAAGAAAGGAGACTGTAGCAACATCGAAAATTACAGGCCCATCAGCCTCCTATCTAGCTTGTACAAACTACTTAGCAAGATCCTGACCAGACGCCTGAGTCAAAAACTAGACTTCTATCAACCCATAGAACTAGCGGGATTCAGAAAAGGCTATAGCACCACCGACCATATCCAGACTGCGCGGACACTGATGGAGAAATGTAGGGAATACAATGTCCCTCTTCACCTGGCGTTCGTCAAGGCATTTGACTCGACAGAAGAATGAGCAGTACTAGGTGAATTGGATAAGGCTAGGGTCGACTCCCGATACTCCACTCTTATCAAGAACTGTTACGAGTATACCACTTTTCCCGTGAAGTTCAACACAGTAAAAATTTCCATAAACAGAGGAGTTAGACAAGGAGACTCAATATCCCCAACACTTTTCACCTTGGCTTTGGAAGGACTGGAAGGAGTCTTCAAGACCGTGGATTGGAAGTCAAAAGGTTTTAACATTGACGGGAGGTACTTGAGCAATCTACGTTTTGTAGACGACATTATCCTGTTTAGCAATGATCATGGGGAGCTCACCAATATGTTAAAGGAGCTAAAAGAAGCATCACAAGTAGTGGGGCTTCAGATGAATTTAGGTAAGATCAAGATTATGAGTCTTTATAACACCCAAGTCACCCTAGACAACATTAATATTGAAACAGTGGATGAATACGTGTACCTAGGCCATAAAACAAAGTTAGGGAGTGAAAACCAAACGATGGAGATTGCAAGAACGGTGCGCCTCACCTGGGCAAAGTATGGTAACCTCTCTCACATCCTAAGAAATCCTAGTACTCCAATTAATCTAAAGCGGAATGTTCATCCTACCGGTCATGACGTATGGCCTTGAGACTATGACCTTCACACAAAAAAGTGCCAATCGCCTGAGAGTGTGTCGGAGGGCCATCGAACGTTCAATGCTGGGTATTAGCCTTAGGGATAGAATAAGGAATGATGACGTTAGGAAAAGGACAGGAGTCACAGACGTCATGGAAACGGTAACAAGGAATAAGTGGAGATGGGCTGGGCATATAACGAGGGACAGTGTCAAGTGGACCAGGGCCATCCTCCAATAGGGAAACAAAAAGAGATGTTGGGCGACCCCAGACGAAGTGGAGGGACGACATCCAGAGACACGCGGGGAAAAACTGGATCCAAACCGCGCAATCTGTGCCGCATGTGTGAACAACTAAAATATTTAAACTGCTAATTAATTATGACCCTGTTTTAAATTTGAACCTGAACTTGGAAAATATTGTGTAAACAAGAAAATATTATAAACAACGCGAGCAACGGACACAAGCTAAAAACTCTTGACATTTCGTCAGTTTTTATACATGACTTATTTCCATGCGCTTACTTTCGAGAGTTTTCAAACTAAATTAGGTCATTTCCTTGATTTCGGATTTCAATGAAAAAAGTTTAAAACCGCCAACAAAAGTTGTGGCTCAGTTTGTTTCCTTTCATCATTTGATTTTCATTATCACGCGGCGGGCGGTTGAATTTTGCTACGCACCAAGAAAACCAGCTGTATTAAAAGGGGTATCATTTTTCCGCTTCGTTAGCGCTGATAAAAAGTAAAATTACCCAATTTTGAATTCCAAACGAGTTCCTAAAGGAGAAAATCCACTTTCCTTTAAACCATCAAATAATAATTAGCGATAAAATAAAATTTAAATTATTAATCAGAATATTTCCCTCAGCTAAAAGTTCTAACGCTAATGAACTGTAAAGTCGTATTCGGAGCACTGACGCCTAAATAATGAAATTCTTCCTGTTCTTTTTGATTTTTCATTTTATTATTTTTTGCGAAGTTTTTTAATTATATGTTCATGGGTCTTCTTTAAAATTCAA
>JAEQML010079503.1:0-11969 GCA_016904865.1 Pissodes strobi | reverse complement strand
CCAAGGGACCAGGACGCGCCCTTACTGTCTTGAAAAGACTCGTTCCCGGACTCTCTCACAAGTAAGTCGCGATAGTCCGGATTCCCCGTGGCACTAGACCATGGAAGTTGTTCCCTGATTCTCTCACAAGTAAGACGCTATAGTAAACGATCCCTGTGGCACTCGGCCATGTAAGTAAACTCACTATTTCACAGTTACTCTCTCAGAAACTGCTTTATTATAATATAAAGCTTCCCATAAGTGCTATTTCTATTTCTCGGAGTGTAGCCTAGAACACCTATGCGTTCCAGCATAGCGTATTTTATAATACATTTTTTTGCGTGTATTAAAACCGCATTTCTACAAATGCATCCCTGTCACGCTCTCTTCTTAAATAGAAGTTTTCTCTTACACACTCATGCAGTGTGATGTTTTCCTGTGCAAATTACTCTACAAGGTAAAATAAACTCACGACGCCATTGCACTACCAACAGAAGTTATTTATGCATATTACTGCATATTTTCCATTCACTCCAACTTTAGTCATTCTTAATTGCAAGAAGTTGAATTTGCATTGTATATAGAAGCTAAGACATACTTAGAGAGTGTTTTTTTAAGTGTCTTTTCCTGTGTTTGAAGATAAACTGCTCAACGGTTGAACGTTGCTTGTCAATTGGTTTATATATTGTACATAGTAGCTTATTGTGGACATTAAGGTAATATTTGTCCTTTTATTATTACTTGTATATTACTGTATTTCATCTCAGCGCTATCTCAATTAATCAAGCTCATACTGAGTTGTTCCGTAGGAACTTTAACAAACATTTAACTGTGTTTAGCTGCAAGGTTGTATTTAAAACCGTATACTTTGTTAGGAATATAATTGTGTATGCAGTTCTTTAGTCTTTATAAGTATTGTTATTCCGATATTGTCTGAAGTCCATACCTAGCACCGACAGAAATTATCTATATTCTAGCACCGTCAAAATTAGATACTTTAAATATTTGTTTAGTTTCGAGCTTTACGTTGTTTTGAAGTAAAATAACATATAAAATAATCATATAATGCTAAAGAATTTTGTTTTATTTTCAAATTTGTTATAGAAATACCTGGACGAGAGAAGAACCAAGAACCAAAGAACTTAAATTTTCTTATAGAGATTTACATGTAAAAATCGCGAAATTTAAGCTCGCAGAACCATCACTAATTGAATCATATTTTTTAATCACCTTCGAATAATCGATTTCCAACAAAAAACTATCTGCCTTGAAAAAAAATTCATTCTAGAACTCTCCTCGTTTAAATGAGTGCCAAGCATAATGGCCCTTTTGCATTAGCGCCAAATCGCGCGCACCTTCATTATACTAACGATATCATTTTCGAGATTTAATCCGAGTAATAACTTAATGTAAACATGTGTGTTTATTCTGTAGAAGCGTAGTGTGTAATACAGAGTCAAAAAGCATTTTTAAATGACAGAAAGGCACTACTGCCACGTATCCAATATGTAATTTAAATTAAGATTATTGAAATGGGTTGTCATTAAATATGGTGTGATAAATGGCAGATAAATACTCTCACCGTCAAAAATAGTGCATTTATTACATTTTAAAACTCAGATAAATATGTCCGCCTTCGCTAAGCCAGGATTGTCCAAAATGCTCTAAATGAGGGTGATATTGCTCGCTTGGACTAGCCTCCATTATCCCCAGACATGAATCCAATAAAACACGTTTGGAATTATCTTAGAAAGAGCACAAATAAAAGAAATAAATAGCCAGGAGCTCATAATTGTCACTCAAGATGAATGGAGCAATTTCACCCAAGACCCAATTAATAATCTTATATGGAATGCAAATCAACAGTACAAGCTCCAGAGTATGCTATGTAATATTAAAACTGAACCAACGATACAACATCAAAATTATCCAAGCCTATGCACCCACATCCCAATACTCAGACAAGGATGTTGAACAATTTTACGATGATATAGCTCAGGCAATGTCAACGTTCCCAGCCTATTTCACGGTGCTGGCTGGAGAATTTAATGCAAATTTAGGCAAGAAACAAACGAAGACGAAACATCATTGGGATGCCATGGGATAGGAGAAAGAAATGAGGGAGGAAACCTGCTGCTCCAGTTTCTTCTCCATCACCAACTGGCGGCTATGAACACTTGCTTCAAAAAGGCAGAACATCGAAAGTGGACATGGATCAGTCCGGGTGGCAGAACAAAAAACAAAATTGACTTTATTACCACAGACAAAAAGCAAATAGTCACGGATGTAAACGTACTTCATAAACTATCAGTGGGGAGCGACCACAGAATAGTGAGAGTGAAGTTACTACTAAATTTGAGGACAGAATGAGATAAACTTGTGATTAGGAACAACAGCAAGAAGTGGACAAATGTAGACGATGTTGATAAATACCAAAAAACGATAAAAGAAAATTTGAAATGGCAAAATAAGCTGTCCGGATTATTTCAGCCGAGACACACCGAGACAGATTGCGAAGAAGAGGCTCTTAATGAGTTTTTTTGCCAGGGCATCAACATGCTTACCCCATTGTAATCTTGGATCCAGAACCACGCTCAAGAATTTTACTTCAGATACGTTTGCCACAGACACATCCCTCATTGTGAAAATTACTCTTGTTGTTTTGTCAGCATTAAGTAAGAGCCTCTTCGAACAGAACCAAGCTGCAGCCCTCTCCTGCGCGTCCAGGGACCCGTTCAATGAAGTCTCCAACGTTTCAGCAGAGAGAGACACTGTGGTGTCGTCAGCAAAGAGTGTGTATTTGGCGATTGCTTCATGGCCAGGAAGGTCATTGATATAAATCAAAAAGAGGATAGGGCCCAGTATAGAACCTTGATGAACCCCTATTGTAATTTAACTCCTTATCGACTGCACTCCAGAGGCCCTCACCACCTGATATCTGCCATCCAAATACGACTATATTAGGTTAATGCTGTCAGGACAAACGTTGTATTTTTTTTTTGTTTTCGAAGAAGAATCCCATGGTCGACGCAGTCGAACGCTTTGCTCAGGTCACAGAACAGGACGGAGTTGTACTGCATGTTATCAAATGACTCCACTATAGCTGAGACAAGATCCAATATTCCCAAGACAGTACTCTGTTTATCCTAAGTCCAAATTGTGTTTTATAAAATAAATTGTTTGACGCAAAGAAATCAACAATCTGGACTGCCATACACTTTTCCAGCACCTTTGATATAATGGGCAAGATTGAAATTGGACGATAATTTTCTGGGGTTGATGGATCGCTCTTCTTAAAAATCGGAGTGACACTAGCTACTTTTAAATTATTAGGAAATATGCTATTTTTAAGACAGATATTGATTAGTTTTGTCAAGAGTGAAATCAATATATTTTTAACTGTCTTTATCATTTTTGTATTAATACCATATATATCACAAATAGGTGTATTTTTTAGGCCATCAACGATCTCTCTAACCTCATTGAATGTTAAAACTGAAAGCATTTACTGGTGTTACAAATTCATCAAAGTAACTGAGTGGATCAATGTTTGTCCGTGGAATACCCTGTACTAGATTTTGAGCTATATTTGAAAAGAAGTTATTAAAATCAACTGGTGTTATATTGTGACTAGGTGTGGAGTTGCTATTTTTCCCCTTTTGCTGATTGATAATTTGCCACATTGTCTTGGATGGATTTCCAGAATTACGGATAAGGCGGTCGTTTGCAGCAATTTTAGCTTGCTCAATAGAACTCCTGTAACTTTTTCTATATCCTAAGTATGCCTGCTCAGCCTCAGCAGAGCCATACTGATTCTTCAGCTCTCTGAGAAATTCAAGCTGGTCACGCATTGCTCTCAACTCGTTATAAAACCAATTAATATTGTTAGAATTGTCAGATCTCACAACATAGGACTTTTCTGGGAAACTCATGAGACATGCATCCTCCAAGACGGAAACAAACTTATCAGATATCTGATGTGCATCAGTGTATTCATCTATGAAGCTCCATGATGACCGATCCACAACATTATAAAATGTATACAAACCACTTTGTGTAATTGGTCTGGACAACCTCCTAGACTCCGCACACTCAATCATACACTCCACTATCTGTCCCATATGATCCGACAGATTCATACTGACAACTTCTGCTGACCGCAAGACTACGCCAGAACCCACAAAGACATTGTCCAAGCACACATCAAGCCGTGTCGCCTGAAATATTGTTTGTCTAAGACCAAAACCCTCCAAGACATCACAGAGCTGGGATGTTTCAACCCTATCCGTATTAAAGTGAACATTGAAATCGCCCACTATTATCAGTTCCGCGCTACTTTTTAGACTGGATAAAATGTTCTCGATCATGATTAAAAAGGTGTCAAAATGACCTGCAGGTGAACGGTAAAATGCCAAAACAAAAACATTCCTTAACTCCACATAGATAATACAATATTCTATACATTTATCAATACTAGGACAATTAATGTTTACTAAAGTAAAGTTAAAATTGTTCTTAATCAAAATCAATGTTCCTCCACCTGAGGATTCTTTTCTAAAAGAATAATTCGCTACTTTGTACCTCTGCAACACGCTAATACAGGTAATCTCGAAGATCTAACTAGAAACATTGTGGACTCAACTAACGCCGCACAGAAGAAACACTGCTTGAAACAAACAGAAAATGAAGATAAAATCTCTCTAAATATTAAAAATTTGATGAAACAGAGAAGAAAATTACTAGGAAAACACCCGCAACATAGAGATGAGCTAAGAAGGCTGAATAAAGATATAGCAAAAGCCGCGAGGATTGACATCAGGAACTATAACAATAAATGGGTGACTAGAGATATAGAAGATAATAAAGGCATGCAGGTACTATGTAATAAATTTAGTAGGGGAAAAGGTGAAATAACTAAACTGGAAAATGAAGGAGGACAATTAACAAGCAACAGAGAAGAGATATTAAAGATTGTCGGGGACTTTTACACCAAGCTCTACGGAAACCAGAGTCTAGCAGAAACTGAAAGTATACCCCCATAATAAACCAAGAATCGGAAGAGATGCCAACGATAGTAGAAGAAGAGGTCTTAAAGTCGTTGTCAGAAATGAAGAACAACAGAGTACCTGGCGAGGACGGTGTTGTTGTAAAAGCCATCAAACTAGGAGGAAGTGAGCTACTCAAATTAATAATTAAACTTTTTAATAAATGCCTAGATGGAGGAACAACCCCACAACTACAACATCACAGACCTATAAAACTATAGACCGATAAGCCTGTTGGCACACCTATATAAACTATTTACTAAAATCATTACCGCAAGGCTTACTAATAAACTTGATCTGTATCAGCCAAGAGAACAAGCAGGTTTCCGAGTCGGATATGGAACAAATGACCATCTCCAGGTGATAAAATCATTAATAGAAAACAGTATAGAATACAACAAGTCCTTAGTACTAACATTTGTCGACTATGAAAAGGCATTCGACTTCATAAAACACCATGAATTGTTTAAACCTTTCGCAGACTGTCCTATAGACTATCGCTATATTTCCATACTACGACACATATATGAGCAGGCAACAGCAAAAGTAAAAATACATGCGGAAACAGATCGGTTCAAGATTGAAAAGGGCGTCTGACAGGGTGACACAATTTTCCCCAAACTTTTCACAACTCTTATAAATTTTATGTTTAAAAAGATCGAATTAGACAATAAAGGCGTAAACGTAAATGGAGAAAAGCTAAACCACCTACGCTTTGCCGACGATATCGTGCTGATCTCAGACCGACTATATGAAGCAAATGAAATGGTCTCAGAACAATCCGCAACTTCCCAAAAAGTAGGCTTAAAAATCAATATTGCTAAGACCAATGTATGACAAATCTAATCTGGAGCTGTAACCTAATGGCAGAGGGAAAAGAAATTCAATACGTAATATCTGACAAATACCTAGGACATGAGATCCGACTGGGAAGAGACAATCAGACCTGCGAACTGGGCAAAATGATAGGACTGACTTGGGCTGCCTATGGCAGGCTGAGACATGCATTCAAAACAGATATACCGATATGCATCAAACGAAAGGTGTTCGACTAATGCATTCTCTCGTTAATGACGTATGACTAGGAAACTTTAACGCTAACACAAAAAACTGTCAATAAAATAAGAATGACTCAACTAGCCATAGAGAGGTCCATGTTAGGAGTGACAGCGCGAGATAAAATAAGAAATGAAGAACTACGTAGAAGAACAAAAGTTACGGATGCAATAGAAAGTCACACACTTAAAATGGGACTGGGCCAGCCACATCGAAAGAATGTCAGATAATAGATGGACGAAGAGGATATTAGAATGTCGTCTCAGAGACGAAGCACCCAGGAACAGGGGACGACCGCCAACTCGATGAACGGACGATTTGAAAAGAATATCTACAAACTGGATCGAAGCTGCCCAAAACCGAGCGAAATGGTTTCGGTTAAGAGAAGCTTATGTCCAGCAGTGGGTGAGACAAGCTGCTATATGATGATGAAATGTATCGATAGCCAATACACTAGGTATGGCCACATAATATTGATCAATTTCTTGTGATTTGTGATAATCTGCTGGATAACCCTTCAAACTATCAAGTATTTATTACGTTCCACCACTCAGATAATGCGGAGTGCAAGACTTCTGCCGGCAAGTGGATTTTTTTAGCCCTAACTCCTCTCAAATGAATGTGAATATAAGTATATTTACATTTTATTGCTTGAGCCCAACATTCTCCCTTTTCACCTCCTATATTATACAAATTTGATTTTTACAAAAGTCTTAGGATATTTCTCCAAGCAATCGCAAGGTCTTCTCATCTTAAGTACAATATGCATGTACGAAATATGATATGATATACGTGACACAAAAATAATTTTTATTCAAACTTTAGCATAATGTGACGTAAAGTAAAAGCTGAATGAACAATCAGAATAAGAGCCAGTTTCGTCTAAGGAAAAGCTTCGAAGAAAATAATTACTAAATAAAAATAGAACAATTCATCAATATGGGAAGAGGCACTTGAAGAAATATTTGAAATTTGCTTCTTTGATCTGTTTGATCCATTTAACTTAATAACTATTAAGTCTCTTTAGAGATAGATATGAAAGTGTGGACTATTATTTGAAGCCAGACTAACCCTAACAAGTTAAAGTTATTCATAAAAATATTCGAAAATTCTCTTCCGTGATCTGTTTGATCAATAATTAAGGTATAATGATTTAATGTAGAATTATTATCCTTTGGTGGTATAGCAGTCACTATGGAGAATAAGTTTCAACCCTTGGTTCTCATTCAAATTTAGACCCATTATTGCAGGATTAATTTTAATAAACAATTCTTATCAATGTCACTCATAACTTTACATCAGATAAGTCTAATTTTGACGTCAAATTTAAAAGTAATTAATTCCGAAATAAAAGCGTACTAGCATATAAACAGCGGCTCTTTGCTATTAAGGTTATTTTCGTCTGAAAGGGAAACGTTTTGTTTTATTTCTGGAAGAAAATACGAGCTTGTTAAAATTAATTGCATTCTAAAGCATGTTTGCATTTTAATATTCTGATTCATTTGTTTTCCTGCGCTTATGTACAATTGATGATGAGTTTATACAGGGTTAGAACTGGTTTGCTGACGCTCTACCTATTCCTGAGGTTTGCACAAAGACTGAAAGAGATAATAATAGCCCGACGGGGGCACATTAAAGTCTGGGTGATTGTTTGGAACTCTTAATGCGTAGGGGCAACATACTGCTCAGCATCAGATCAAGTAGATTTTCTAGATTTCACATACCCGATAGAGTGGTTGGGGTTGGATCGAGGCCCACGATCTGCTAATGAGATTGTTTGATACACAGTCGGCTACAAAAAAGATAGTGGTACTGGATCAGGTGTATATAAAGATAAAGTTATCAAGACTCTTTAGAGGCAGATGATGAACGTCATTTTGAAACCAGACTGACCCAAACAAGTTAAAAATATGTATATAAATTATTCGAACACTCGCTTCCGTGATCATCCTGATCAATAATTAAGATCTAATGATTTAATGTAGAATTATTATTATTTCTTATAGGTAGGTGGCGTATTTAGAAGGCCTGCGCATTACAGAACCCTAAATAAATAGCACCGCCTGATTGGCTAACTTCAACTCCGCCCATCAATGTTGATTTCGTTTTTTCACTTCACGCATTTGTATGAACCTTTTCTAGAAAAGCAGGAATGTGAAAGCCTGGCTCAGGTGCTAAGGCTCTCGCGTTTAGAATGGGACGCAATGGGTTCGACGCCCGGTCCTTGCGAGATTTTTTTTAATATATATTTTTTTGAGTTAGTTTTTTGGCATGCCTTGGGTTAATTTTTGTTGGTTGCGCTTCGCAGCGGAGGACATTGCTTGAATACAAATGCGCGAAGTGAAAAACATAAACAACATTGACGTGGAGCTACTGTAACACATGTGCTTGGGGGTAACGCGGAGGCTTCCTAAAAATAATTTTCCACTTAACAATAAAGAGTTGGTACCCGAACGAATATTTGAATAGCATTTTTTTTCTTGTAAAGTATATTATTTTAAAAAATGAAACTATTTTATAATTTAATTTTTTGTGTAAATTTCATATATGCTTGTTCGTATTGATATTTACTTAGTGTCGATTTTTTATTCTATTTAAAATATTTCTTTTTAGAGGCTGTACAATAAACTAGGCAAATACAATACGGCTTTGGCTATACTGAAACATTTTGACATTAAAGTTTTTTTCTTACTTTGACTATTCAGAAATATTTTAAAATCGTGGACAAACATTTCCAAATATTGATTTTGTTATTAAGGTTCAGTTCCCGTGCCAGCATTTTTAATGCTCTGGTGTATTAAAGCTTATCATAACATATTAAACACCTGCAAGCTGAAATACATTCCTGTGCCTAGGTATTATTTGTTTAGCTTGGCAGCAAATTAGTCAAATAAGCAGCACCTCTTCAAATTATAGTAAAAAAATAAATTTGATCAAAACCACTTTCAAAGCTTCCTGATTGTCGACGCAGCATGTACCAAATAATCGAAAACTTTATAGCACGGACCTATGCAAAACTTGATTAAACAAAGCAGATGCGGATAGCGTACATCTAAATTTAGTATAAAAAATGTTTCCCTTTTCAATGTTATGGGGAAAATTCAATAATTTCATACAAACATACAAATATTTATGGAGTTTCATCCTTCGCCATACTAAGAGACTACCCTAAAATTCGCTTCCTTGATCTTCTTGATTATATGATATTTTTAATATATATTTTTAGGATTCCTACTGCATGAGTATTATGTGATAAAGATTTACTAATTAACGAAATATTTGATTAATAACCCTCATTATAAAGATTATATTTTCCCGTTAGTAATATTCCTTTCTCAATACAAGCTTTCATGTCACAGCTTCAATTCAATCTCGACTGGCTTGCCCTAGAACATGCTGTCTTCATGTAATTTACGCTCTGTGACATGTACAAATTATGCAGAACGAAATGTTTAGCATTATGCTTGAAATTACAACTATCGCGAAGCTGACGATCCTTCATTCAGTGAATAGGAATATCTTACTGCCCATTCTAATTATAGCCTCTATTTAGCAACAGAAGCATGAAAATCATTAACATGAACGTCTATTTTAAATGCAAAAATAATATTTGCTAACATAGTTATATTATCAATCGGATTTGTATAAAAGTGATCAAAATCTTTCAGATAATTCATACCCCTTGATCGAGTGAGTAGCTAGTGCTCCACTTACTCCAGTGATTTTGAATATATACCCTAAGAAACATGGGCAGTAGGACTGGACTACAATATCTACGATATTCATACGCATCAGTTTAGCTGAGTCACATTTCTTAACTTTGATACTTACGTTAAAAGTGGCAGCATAATTATTACTTGAGTTAATTTCCTGAATTATTATTTTCATGAGCCAGAAACGAAACAATAATACAATTAGAAATTGTTTTGACCCTCCAGGTCTTAATTAAAATTCACTGGAAAATTTGCAACCCAACGAAGGATAACATATTTCCATTATATTTAAAAAAAGGTAAAATAATTACTGGCAGCCTGTTTTTGAAATTATTCAAGAGTTTTATAGGTTAGTTATTTTTAAATTGCTATTGGATGTACAGAAGGCTATTCATCGATAAATACACCCTTGTCTGGGTTCAAATTCAGTGGTTATATTGGCAATTTAAAAAGTGCTTGATTTGGAACCGAACCTAGATATTTCTATTTCAATGCTCAAAGCTCTGCCGTTTTACAGAAGCTCTATTTGTCCCTATTTGTATATTCGAGTCGTGGTCGTTAAAATTAATCTAAAATTAGACGGCCATCTCTTTTAGCGCATTACATTGTCATTATCGCTCGAAAACGCCTCTAAAAACGCCAGATTAAATCCTTTGTTTGCTCCAGTGGTTTGAGCTGACTGAATTAATTTTATTATAAGGAATTCTTTTTATAAATATAACCTGGCAGTATAGCTAATGACATCTAAACTGATGGCGAACAGTAATTATTCAATCCATGTTTCACCCTTTTTCTTTATATATTTGTATTATACAGGTATGTCGAAAATTTGGAATCTAGGACTGTTTTTCGAATGACAATTTTCCGAAAGACAGTTCTTCGAAGGACAGTTTTTCGAATGGATAATTATTCGAATGGATAATTATTCGAACGGATAGTTTTTCGAAAAGACAAATATTCGAAAGGACCGTTTTTCGAAAATATTAAATTAGAGAAAACATAAAGATAATTTTGTTATGACAGGCGTATTATAGGCGACTATAATATAAATGTTAATAGGTATTATTAGGGCTTTGCATGGCCCTCCGCTCGCTTCGCTCGCTACGGGGGTTCAATCAACAAGAACTAACCAAGTGCTAACCAAAACTAACCCAAGGCTAACCCAAACTAACCCAAAATTAGGAAAAAAAGGTTAATTAATTAAAATACAATAAACAAAACAATTGTCGCGACCGGCGGGAATCAAACCCGCAGCGCCGAAATGACTATGGTAAATAACCGTAATATATTTTTGGTAAATAACAATAAATTACCGTAATTTACCGTAAACTGCAAGTAAACTAATAACGATTTCCATTCGTAAATTAATGATAATTGTGTGTATTACTGTCGTTTGGAAACGTCAATTTGAAAAAAACAGAGACGCACCCAGTGTGCACTAGTTTACAAATAAAAGTTGCTACTTTTTCGAAGAAGCATGTACTTGTACATGTATAAAAAATAACTTGTCATAGTCACGTAATTATCACTTGGGAATTAAATTACGGTGTGTGTAAGTATCGGTGTAGGACAAAGAGTTGCTTCATTTGTTTGTGAATAAAAAAAATTTTCTTAAATATTATCTAATTTCAAAACGAAAATAACGCAGAACAAAATGAATGACAAACCTCCGTATCCATCAACTAAATTTTAATTGTTTGTAGCGTAGGTACAATTAAAGAAAATTCTTTCGTCTATAATATTCTTTGGTACAATCTAAGAAAACCTTAAATTCGTACTTGATAATATTTAGGTTAACTGCCCTTTTAAGTAAGTACGTTAAAATTTTAGTTAGTGGGGGATCCCGTATCTAAACTAAGTATAAGAATTTTTTTTTATATTTGCATTTCACAATGAGCTGGACTAAATGGGATCTCTAGATCAACTATTTCATCTATTTCAGAACAGTCGGATTCATATTCAGACTCCGATAAAGATTGGAATGAAAACCAATAACGACTAATATAGGGATATTAGGAGGTATACTATGCTATAAGCTATAACCAACACATCGACGGCGACCTATAACTCGTTTTTACTTTAAAGCGCGCAAATATCCTGTTAATTCTTAAGCCCGGGGAAATGCATATTGTAAACTAGAAAGCATAATAACAAAAGAACACTCAGTCTAATGTTT
>JAEQML010079499.1:0-11970 GCA_016904865.1 Pissodes strobi | reverse complement strand
AAATTTCCAAAAACTTATTATTATGAATAAATTTATTTCCTGAATAAGTTCAAATTTGAACAAGGAATTTATGAGATACCAAATATACGCAATTGTATCCCGATTTAAACGTTTTTGTGACACATAGGGTTTTCCTGCTCTCAATGCTTAAACGAAAAATTAAATCATCCCACTGCTAGCCTAAAAATAAATTGGTTATCATTATTTTTGGACCAAATGAAGCATACAAATTTTATTTAAAAATATATAAATATGACTAATATCTGGTGACTATACAAGTAAGTAGCTTAATAACTATTTTCTTCTATTAAATACCTATTAAAAATATTTTTTCATTTCATTATAAATGCTACTACACTGAAAAAAATACTACGAAATAAACTGGTATATCTAGAAATAAATAAACGTAAAAAAAAATTTAAAAACAAGTTTTTATTTAAATGCACTAAAAAGGAAAACAATTAAATTTCAAGTAAATCAAACCCATTATTTTGCTACATTAAACATTTTTATATAATATAAAAGCTGGGATCAAGATTTTCGTGTTTAAATTTCTCGCGACCAGCTTTTATATCATATAAAAATGTTTAATGTAACAAAATAATGGGTTTGATTTACTTCAAATTTTATTTTCTTCTTTTTAGTGCATTTAAATAAAAGCTTGTTTTAATTTTTTTACGTTTATTTATTTTTTACTTTTTAGTATTACGGGATAGCAAAATCACAAATTTAGTAAATATTATATTTTTATCTATAAAACTTAGATTCGTAGTCTATAATAAAAGCAATTTTAAATCCGCCATTTTGAATTTTCAAAATCTGATAAAAAATTTATATTCCTTGTCCCTAAACACCCCCCTGTACCAATTTTAAACGGAATCACATACTTTAAGTAGTTCCCACACCACTAACCTTCAAAGGGAGGGGGGAGTGCAAGCAACACACAACATTTGAACTATAAACGCATACCAAATTTGAAGCCAATTGGATATGTAGAAATCAGTTAAAATTGACTTGCAACATTTAACCCAACATCGGCCATGTTGAATCCGCCATTTTGAATTTACAAAATCTGATTAAAAATGCATATTCCTTCTCCCCAAAAACCCCCATATACCAATTTTAAACGAAATCGGACATACTTTAAGTAGTGCTCCCCTCCCCTACCCTTGAAAGGGGGGGAGGTGTAAACTTAACAACAGTGTATTGTCATCGGAACTATAAATGTGTATCAAATTTCAAGTCAATCGGACATTTATAAGTAGTTCTAATTCAGTTTGCAAGATTTGATTACAGACGGACCCACAGGTGAAAGTAAATAAAAGCTTGTAAAAAAGATTAAATCTAGAGTATTTTTTAGTAATGTTGGAACATGACTGTATCTAGCGCAGATCAATCAAATTGTCTGTAATTGGTTTATTTAGATTTGCTAAACCGGTAAATTGCTAAGGTATTTCTATAAAACTATTGTATTAATAAACAATCAGACCTACTTAAAAATATGTTTTATTTATTTTAAACATCGGAAGTACCCGGATTATGTATATATTATAATTAAAGTAGATAAACATATTTACAGCAGTGCCTTCACTGGTTTTGAAACGTTACCAACTTATTATATATACTTCGAATGGCGAAGAGCCGTCGGTCGTCGACCTTCAATGCTCTCAATCTATTGGTGCACTTACTTTACTACGCGCATACTATAAATATTTTGGGGGTAAAACAAGGCGAAACCAAGGGAAGCGGCATTGCCAGATTGACATATAAGAACTTCAGAACCGGTTTTTGATCGATCAAAAACGGGGAAAATAGCTATTTAGTGTTATAATTTATTATGAAAAAGTATGTTTATATTAATCAAGACCTGGAGAAAGTTCAAACTTGGGGCGACAAAAATTTGGTCCAGTTCAATGTAGCAAAGATGAAAAACAATGTTGAAAAAAGGCAAAAAAAATTAAAAAAGTGTCGAAACCGGGGGCAAAAGTTTAGGAAAAAAAGCTTAAAAAATAAAAACTCAATTCCTAATATCTCTTTCAGAAGTTTCACTTCAGTTGTGTGCTTATAAAGGCGAGGCACATAATTTTTTAATACTAATATATACAGAAGGTATAGTTGTTACGTTACGTTATAGGTGTTTGACGCATGAATAACTATTAAAACATGTTTGTTGCTGGTTGCTGTTGCATTATGGCCCGGAATTATTTTTAGTAAGGTGGGCTTCAAGCTATGCGAAAGACTAACTAGTTTTCAATTTGGAATAAAAAAGCGAAAATTATACACTGGTTATACAAAACAATTTGACGTGTACGATAATTGTGTTAAAAAGTAGGACTTAAAAAAATTGGACTACTAAATTTCTAGTGATATTTTAAGTTTTGAATTTAGTATAATACGAATTTTAAACCTATCAGACTTAATATGGATTTTTTTTTTGGATGGTAATAGATAAATTTCTAATAAAATTTCAAGATACGTCAAGGCATCACTTTAAGTTTCGAACTTCGAATTATTAAATGATCAAGTGTATGGAAAATTATTATAAAGTGCTATATTTCCCGCAACACAGCCCCTGTTGAATTGGTTAATATTTTTGCGCTTACAAAACTTCCTTATACGACAAACCTTTATGTTCAAGCCCTGCGGATTATTAAATCTAAAAGCAACACAAGTAGACGTCTGTGAAGTTTCGATCTTTAAACAAATTTGAGCATCTCCCAATGAGTCTTTTCATCAAAGACGATACGGTTAACTACGTCTTTAACAAAATTAGCTTAAGATTCGAGATTTTACGTATTTGAGTTGAATATCAACTAATGAACAGTATAGTTAAGGGACTGTCTTAGCTGGCGAAAATCGGTAGAGATATATTTTGTATTACCCGTGATTTATTGAATTTAAAATTTCTCGTATTAAGACTACCTATATTTTACAGCTTTCAGTTTCCTCAGCGGTAGCAACGATTTTTATTTGGCGCTCGCTTCGCCAGTGGCGGGGGAGTTATACCGACGAATTTTAGGGTATCCCTTATCTTTGCAACCTCCTTTCTGTATTTGTCGATCGTATAACATAGAAATATTATATGCATTTTACAAAACCTATTTTACTAAATATTACCGACAAAAAATGCCATGCGCCAGTCGCTTAGTATCGGTCTGTAAACGGCGCAAACCCAATTTAGACTAAGCAAGCAAAACAAAAACCTATAGCAAGTAAGATTAAAATATATACAGCGGCTCACAATGTATGTTGGAGAAGAATTAAAGCTAACGTTTTAACAACTGCATGAAGATAACGGTTTCCCATACATTTTAGTTTTAGCATTAAATATGGGAATATACTGCTTCTGTAGCTTCTTGACTGTTCTAGAAAATCTCAGTTATTGAAGCGAATACTTCCTTGACCGCATGAGAGTGATTTTTCAAGGCCGCGTCACGACACGCTTTGAAATTTTCGTCTCGCAAGAGAAATCCGATCATTTAAGAACTGAACTAGGTGGCGAGTTGAATTATTTAGAAATTGTTTAACTTTCTTTATTATGTAAGGGAACAAATATGCTAAAAAATAGGATATTTTGAAACAAGTGTTGAAAATAGTACTTTTCTCACGCGTGTCACACGCGTCTATTCCCTACAATAATAAATCAATCACGAAGATTTTAAAGATTAGATATATTTTTCCATGCCCAAGACTTGTTCTCATTAACATGAAGTAATACTATAAATACAAGAGGTATACATACCTCCACCGTTTTCGTAACAAATATAGGGAAATCTCCATACATTTCCCAGATCCACCGCGAATCCAACGACTGCCAGTAGAAATTCAACCTTTTTGTTCCATGTCTCCCTCCTTCTTTCTGGGGTTAGTCCTACAACTACTACACGGGTAACGTTGTCCTTGTTTGATTTGTAGGCATTTTTGGAGTTATCTTTGCTACTTGCTGAAAATAAAATGCAATGTAAATTATTAACAGATCTTACAGACATATCGGCAAAATGAATAATTTTTTGCTGAATAATTTTTATACGTGATTTCATCTAATAACATGTGACTAGATAGCTTGTGACACAATATAAGGGACATTATTTTTCTTTAATTGTGACTAAATACCACTAATAAATCTATATTCACAAAGTAATTCTTTCTAATTAACTTCGCCTTCAAATTGGTGATTGTAAACCTATACCGGGCTCTTATATATGTATATTACAAAATAATATGCAGTTGGTAGTATATTTCTTTATTGACAATAGTGCTCTATACATATGTTACAAAACAATCCTTATAAAACAATACAATAATGTCACCCTTACACGATGTTAATCCGGAGTATGTCACAAAACATACAGGCACTAAGAGGCTTGACTACAAACACAAAGACAAACAAAAACCGACAAATTTTTAAATACTAAAATCTAAATTAAATAAGGTGTCACAGTATTTTTGCAAGTTAATTTTCAATTTCAATTTACCAAAAGGACAATATGCTTCGAAAAGTTTTACAAAAAGTTCCACAGAGAATGTACAAAAGTTCTACACAAAGTCCTGCACAAAATCACTTGGACAGTCATTGTTCTGGTCCTGCTTTGAGTCTCTTTAGCAGTATTTGCGACGTAGACATTGCCACACTGTAACAGCACTTATTAATTAGTGCTTGAAGTTCATAGTTAGTCATGGAGCACTGTTCCTTGTTCCTGTATGATTTCTCCATAGCAGCCCACCACGAATGTTGCTAGGTGAACCGGGCATCTGTGTATTTTTTCCAGCTCGGTAACTAGGCTGAGGTCCCTTTGGATTTGGTCTACGTTGTTATAGTCGACCTTTTTCGTTTTCTTTATCCATTCCTCCAACCTGTAGTTTTGGATGTGGGCTACCGACACTTCGACCTGGACAATAGTTTTGGGGATTATATCAGGTTAGTTCATTGTGATATAATTTAATTCTGTTAAAATTTTATTTCATGCTCGTATCCTGACTACCCTTTCCCCTGAAGCAAAATTGACGCATTTGTGGATTCGCCTGTAGGTAGACTCCTTTCCTAATAAATTGGATTTTTGCTTCCAGTTCAATGAAGGTAAGTCCCAATCCACCCATTTTGGTGCTTATGTACACCCCGGCATTAGAAGTAGTTTTTCCTTTAATGTTAAGGTCAATCAAGATTTTGCTCACTTGGGTGTCGATTTTTTTTTGCAGTGCTTCAGTGTGGTGGCCCGCTTTTCGTTTGGGTAGAGGTTTCCAAGAAGGTAATTTGCTGCAGAAACAATGCTGGAGTTAAACAGTTGTACCTTCTGCCCTGTTGTTAGGTTTGACTGAAACACCATTTTTGTTTTGTCCAGGATTTTTTCCCTTATTATGTTGACGTTTCTGGCAGCGTCCCTTTCCAATTGTTCCAGATCAAGTTACTGGTATCCTTCTCTGACTGTAGTCGTCTTCCTCATCCATGCCTTCGTTACCATTTCTGGAAAAGGCGCCATATTTCTCCTCATTTAGCCGCAGTCCAAGCTCCTCAGCGGCTTCTCTTAGTCCTCCAGTAATTATTTTGAGGCCTCATTTGTGCTGGTTTGGCATTTAAGGTCGCCCATGTATGCCAAAATTTGGTGTCTTCCTCTGGTTTCTATATTGATAGCGGCGCTAGTCTTAACATGGTCGGCTACACTAGCTGTCAGCAGCTTAAACAGTAGCGAACTTATGGAATCACCCTGGTATACCCCTTTTTTACATATATGGGCGTTCTTGAGGTTATTGTGCAGAGGGAGGTTTCCTATTAGCCTTCGCAGTTGTCGGTGCGAAACTGAATCAAAGGCTTTTTTAAAATCGTACCACGCTGAATAGTGTGAGTCTCGCTAGTTGAGTTATGGACTTATCCCACAGCATACCTTGCACCGTACTCCATGTGTCACTCCTTGCCAACTGTTCTTCAGGTATGGCCCAGTCTGGTACAATGTTCTCAATGGTATTTGTTATTGTTGAAGTACGGATTTTGTAGTCTGTGTTCAAAAGAGCAAGAGTGCAAGAGTTCGATGGACCGCTCTCATCGCCTTTTTATAGAGCAGTATAACATTCGCTCTTACATCGAGTTCTTGAAGTTGGTAGCGGCCTTGGAAAGTACCAATATTATTATTGAAGGAGATATTTATGCGCGCTTGGAAGCGATAGAGATAATTTGGAATACTGTCTTGTCCAGGCGCCTTCCTTCCATGGTGCTGCTTTTCGTATGGCCTCTTAAATTTTTCCGTTAACCTGGCGGTGACTATCTGGCCTTCAAAGTTTTTTCCTGAGCAAACTTCTGGAGCTTTGCCAGCTAGCCGTTCAGTATTGGGGTGTCGTGGGTATCTTGTCCAGGCCGCATAAGCTAGTATAAAACCCCTCGACCCTTGCTAGTTCCGGTGGTTTCTTTTCAGCCTTATCCAGGATTTTTATTGTGGGTCTTTCCATGAATCGTAATCTTAGCTTTTGTGAAGAGCCCTGTTCTTCTGGATTTGGCCTTCGTCCTATTAGCCTTCGCAGAAGGGTTTCTTATTCTGTCCTTGGTGGTAATTATGTATTGTTTAGGGCCCATTTTCAGATTTCTCACTATGTTTGCTTCTTTTTCAATTTGTTGTTGAATGGAGCGCCACTAAGGATTTTGTTTGCATTGGCCACATATCTTTCCAGTTTTTTAATTTTTTTTTTGTTCCCACGAATTTTCGTATGGGTTTGTTGCTTTGTTTTCCAACTGTTTCCTGCAAAAGTAGTCCTGCTATGCAAATCGATTTTTTTATGTTTGTTCTTTCTTGCGAGACTTTTTGCTTCTGGCGCTGAATTTCCAGGATTTTCGCCTGCAGAATCATATTAATTTTGTCGACCTGGACTTGGGTTTGCGGATTTATAAAGAATTTTTTTATTTTTTTCGTTATTTTTCCAGTTTTGGAAAGGGTTTTTTCCAATTTTGTAGAATAGTGGTCAGTGTCCCTGCCTGTCACGCAGGGCGACCCGAGTTCGATTCCCGGTCGGAGAACCATAAAAGTAGTAATTATCGTAGTTCTATAATAACGACCATGTCTAGAATGAGTCTGTAGTCGGAGGACTGCTTCGACCGACTCTTAGGCCGACTACCTAAGAGGGTCGTCTTCCGTTTCCCGAATTACAGGTAGGGCATTTCCTCTTTGTAAAGCCTTCCTTCCTGCATCCATCGCAATATACGGTCTTCCTCTGCTCTGCACATCCTATAGCTCGGTGTCCGGGTTTGCGACATTTAAAGCAGATTATCTCCCGAGATTGTCCAGAGGCTCCACTTGGCCCGGGGTTTGAGATATCAATCTCATCCACACATTCTTCCAAACCTACATAAGCCAGGTCAGGTTCGAGAGTCTGTCCTCTCCTGGGAGGTGATGTATAGTCTCCACTCTGCATTCTCGTCTCTATTCTCTTACATAGTGTCTTCAACTGGGACAAACTTGTAATCTCGAGCGCTCCTAATTGAGATCTATATACTGGTGCAATGTTCCGAAGCAAAATCGTTAGTTTGGCGTCTTCCGAGATTGGACATTGTAGACGTTGAAAATATCTCGACATGATCGCCATGTAGGTACCTATGGTTTCATCTGAGCCTTGGGTTCTTCGCTTAATCTCTTCTAGTAACCGTTCCGCATAAAAAGCAGGTTGATATTCCTCCTTAAACTTTACAACCAGCTCATCCCAAGGCTGTGTATCTGTTCGGCAGTCCTGATAAAATTCATAGGCTCTTCCTTCAAACAAGTCAATTCCAGACTCCAACAAAATATCTTTGCCCACGTTTCTGGCATGACGTAACTCTTCCACTCTCTCGAAAAATGCTGTAACCGACATTCCTTTCCTATCACCATTAAATTTTATATTCCACTTATGAGGCAATATTGGTTTAATTCTAGGCGACGAGTACGACGGTGATGGAGTACTACTCATAATAGGTGTCGGAGGAGCTACAACTGGAGGACTAGGCAGTGGGGAAAGTCGTCCCGCAGACAAGAGATTCACCGGCTGTTGTGTAGTTCCTTGGAGTACACAGAGATTCGGGGGAATGGGCTTACTTTTCCCATCGGCCAGAGCAGCCTTGTTGTTAAGTTGATCAATCATGGTCAGTGCTTGGGCTACCAGTACTCCACGTATGTGAGTTTCTTCAAGAGTATTGCAAGACATATTGTCTATCCTACCCAACACATAATTCAACTTACTTTGCCATTTCAAAAATGTGCCACTCTTAGTTGTATCAGAAAATGAGTCAATAACTGACACTAAGCCATCTAATTTAGATGCGACTGCTGCTGCATCCTCTTGGAAAGAAAATTGATATGTTGGATAATGCAGACTCTCACCGGATCTTTCCATTTGCTTTGCCAATGCCAGCCGACTCCTCATTTCGTCCACGGTACCAATAGCTATGCTTCTCCATGTCAGCTCATAAGTACATCCTTGTCCAACCGATTAATTTCAATTCTTCGCGACATTTTGGGTCACCACTTCTGAATATCCTAGTATGAATTAAACTATACACAATCCACCAATTCTAAAGTACAACTGTACACTATAACAACACTAAGTACCACTATATATTCACTCCAATCCACAAAATATATTCACAGTCACTGTACTTACACCTGCAACTCCAACATCTACACTAATAAGCAGAAGTCACGATCAACCGGGTTCCAATCAGTATATATATTATAACAAATCTAGATATATCAGAGTAAGTAATGATTTAGAAAATAAAGCTCAATACTAGTCACATCTTAAATTAAGCAAAAAGCAAGAAAAAAATAAAATAAAAATCTTTCTAATTTTTAGGGAAAATGGCAACAATGCAAGGCCCGGAAATAATTAACAGTGGCCCCACAATACTCAACAAGGCCCCACAATAATCAACAAGGCCCCACAATTATCAACAAAGCCCAACAATAATCAACAAATGCAAGGCCCCACGTTGGGCGCCAAAAATAATGTAACGCTCAGTTCCCAAACAAATACAAACCTAATTTACATAAATATACAAGTTTACAATAATCTCCAACTTCACAAAAATCTCCAAGTTCACAATCGGTGGTACAGCCTTTAGTGCAGGAACAATGGAGGCCCCCAGCTTTTAGACAGTGGAGAAGGGTCGTGGTGAGTTATAATGCCTGAGCGCCACGCGGTTAACTTATCGCCATGCCCTGATGCTGGATCTTCAGTGAGATTCGACCAATAACCACGAATTGCTCTCCTCCCCGCTGTAACCTATTGAAAAACTTGGAAGGGGAAACAAAAAGAAATATCACCCCAATTAAACAAAAATAACAAGTGTATATTCCGTATTGGTGACTATACTTTTGAATTAAATAAGAAAAATAATTGCTACAAGAAGAATTTCTTGTATATGTAGCTATGACAATTAATATATAAATGTTTGCTAAAGATGGAATATTAAAAGTAACGGTTTAATGTTAAATAGTACTTTATGTTATAACTACGGCGCCCTATAAATACGAATACGTGATCACGTGTCGTTTACATGCCCTTGATTGGTGCTAAAACCTATACGGTACAAAAATATGATAACTTCTTCTACTTCGACACTCTAAATAACTCTAATCAAAAAGCAAGAAGTTAACGTGCTATTTCAAATGTACTAGATTCATGTAAGTAAAATATTCACCTATTAAATAGTAACCGTACCAGAGGTAAATCTATATGATTACGCGTCGATACGCTATGCTTATATGCGAACAGTTTCAAAATATTTATATTATACGACGCTGAAAAGAAGTAAAACACGCGAACAAGACACGCTGAAATGAATTAATAACACGCCAAAACTATCCGGATTAGCTGGATAATCCAGTATACATATGCTAACTATTGAGAATAATTCGTTACTCCCAAATAACTTGAAGGTAACTATATTTTAAATCAAGTCATACCATCAATACTTTCATTAAGCAAATTCATCCGAAAATTTAATTTAATTCGCCCTAAATCACCAATCAAATAAAACACAATAATAAAATGAAATAAAATAAAAGTCCCAAAATACACTATATAAAATCCTAAATTAAGACTTATCTGATACGTTATCAAGCCAACAGTGAGTTCATCCAGGATCCAGGTGTTCGTCGAATCACTGGAGCGTCAAGGTCGAGAAGACACACTCCGTATGCGTTGAGTCTTGAATCAGACAGCGAGACCAATTTTCGTTCGCGTCGGTAGAATCTACTCCGAGCTGAAATATTATCGAACTTTAATAATGGAGAGTCCGTGTAATACTGCGTCAATATGCAAGCGTAGAGGGCTAAACATTGATACCATCCAATATAATCAGCAAATTCAAGCGTATGATAGCTAAATCCTACAATAAATGCAACGCGAATTAGAGTGGTTCTCGAATCGATATCGACGGAGGGATCCGATGCGCTTTCCACCAGTCGTGTAGTCTATGGTTTAAAACCGGAGTGACATGACATACTTCTAACAAACGTCAATGTTTCATTTCCAAAATGAAAATATTCCCTAATCACCTAAGCAAAACAATATATTATCAAATATAAATCAACGAGAAAATTACCACAGAATGACCATCAAGTGTACAAAAAGTAAGTTATAATTACAGTGTTAGATATCCCTAAATAACCTTAAAATATAACTCGGCATGTCCAAACTCCAATTACTCGGCCAATCTGTAAACAATCTATCACTGTTGTTTTATTTTAGACACAACCCTCCGAGAAAGGCGAAAATATATTCTTGATTCCAAAATACTTCGAATCAGCAATTAAAGATCCATAATGAGCAAGGTCGAAAACAGTGGATGGCCATCAAGGTGTATTATCGAACTGAAATAATGAAACCAAGCCAAATGATTACAAGAAGGGTTTCTTTCTCCATTTAGAAAGACAGCATAATAGGACAAAACCCAGGGGAAAGTACCAATATACAACGAAGCTTTGTGGTTCCAGCTGCAACAATATATCGTGTGTGTAAAGTTAATTCGTTCAAAAGAAAGCATGTGCATTTGATATATCAAGACATAAATATGAACTATTTGCTTTAGAATACCTAGTTTAATGGATTGGGTTCCATGCTTTTCCAATACTAGTCCTATTGTGGTGATTATCTAATTTTTGTAGTCTATTTTAATAAATAATATGATGTTTGATTATTTTCCCTCCAGAAATAGATCAATTTTAGTCGACTATAGTCGACCACGTACGTAAATTTTTATTTTGGTCCTTCGCCATTTCGTCCAGAAACCAGGTGATAGTATAATATATAATCGTAGCCTGTTACACTACTGCGATGTCTAAAAGTGTCATGAAGTACACCAAGTATGCATGTTTCGATACTTGGACAACGTTGACGTTATAAGGGATATAATAGGTCACGGTACCACCTCATGGGTATATTATGGGCTTTCGTGGCCTGTGGCACACACATAAAAAATCGCTCTTGACTTAAAAGAAGATTAATTTTATAATTTATCACTAATTGGTTGCGAATATGTTCATCCTCCACATTAATAAGGTGACACCTCGATCGATTTGCAACCCACGAAAAATTCGAACTATCTTCAAATTCTTTTGTTACGTATTTGTCTACCACTATTTCTTCAAGTACTATTTTCCTTTATTTCCTGTTACGAGCGGTCGCATCGCATTAATCTTGAGCCATTCCCTCTTACGCAAATGACTTATGTTCTTTCATTGATCGAGACAACTTACTTGTTTCATGCAGTAGTCCCAATACCTAACCATCCAGGTATAACTTAGGACTTTATGATTGTATTTATTTATTGCCTTTTTCCAGGAGATTCGATTACCTTTCGATTACTGTTTCAGAATCGATATTGGTCGATTTTCTAAACAGAGATGTGCTCGTACCTAGGCACTATAATTAACTACGTTGGGGTTTGGAACCTTCGGCAACATGCACTAAAACAGAGTTTTATCCACAATACCGAAACAGAATATTTGCACT
>MU196793.1:296-11176 GCA_016904865.1 Pissodes strobi | reverse complement strand
TATATATATATGTACAGTTCTCTTTACAGGTTTGTGGTACTTTAAATAAGGATATTGACATCAGTAAAAAAGAAGCGTGTGCACTATGTGCGCATATAAATTTTTGGCTCACATACCAAATTCAGTAAAGCTTTCTGCAAAATCAATATCAGATTATAACTATAATAAAAGCGTCTAGAACTTGAGGGAAAAAAATTTCAAATCGATGCAAAACTTGACAAACTTTCTAACGAAATTTTGTTTGTCGGCTTTTCTTGTGTAGGAGTGTAATTGAAACAAATGTTCTTTAAACGTATGTAGGTATTTATTTTGTATTTCTTGTGACTGTTAAGTTTCTCAATGAGATATTACCAATCTTCAATAATTCCTTATTCAATTTTTCTCTAGTATGATTAGGTAAGCCAATAATAGTATATTATTTTATATGGAGGAAAAGTGATACTTTTCATGGCGCGCTCGTGTTTAACAGCCGAACGGAGTGAGGCTGGTAATAGAGAGCAAGCCATGAAAAGTAACTTTTCCTCCAAATAAAATATGCTGTTTTTTCTTCAAATGTCGACAAATTAATGCAAAAACATCTCTTTTTAATAGTAATAATATCTAATTATTATTGAAGATAAATGGGTTCGCAAGGCGGCTTAGACGGTCGTAGGTGGCCTTGCTTAGACCGGTGTCGGTGAATATAATGTATCATAAAGCTGTCAGTGGACACTGTCAACAATAATTATTTTTTTACGAATGCGTCTCCGATTGCGTTTTAATTCCGTATTGATAAGCAGTTATTGAGTAAGTTCGATTAAATAATAACCAATTTGTTCCTAAATTAGTTATTTTTAGAAATGCAGTCAAAAATTAAGTGATAAATACAAATTGTAGTTTAATAAATCTTGAGTTGTTGACGCTTATTTTGTTGTCTGCTTGTATTGTATCTATGTTGCTATGACAACACTTTTACCTCCGCCGGCGGAAAAGTGAAAAGTAAAGCTCCGGCGGAGGAAAAACGAAACTTCACGGCCGCCTACACAGTCGAGTAATGACGAATTTGCTGACGTTTGAAGAAAAAATATAATTGACTTGCCTAACATTTACGGCAGATCACGTTGGCACCCCTGCACAATCGCGCCACAAAGAAAAAATGCCAGCGTTAGGAAATTTAGCAAATATTAATATCAGTAATATTTTTTTGTTTTTTAGTATTACTGTGTGGCTATGAGGGATTCGCTGATTTTATCCAAACCAACTGGCTGTATCGCATTTTGAAATCCCAACGTGTCACCGGCTGTTTCTCAGATATTCTAACTGATAAACTGAAATCGAGAATAAAGAAAAGTATGACCTACTTCAAAGACGGTTGTAACGATCACACTACTGGACTTGGAGCTGCTGTTTTGGGACTGTATTACAACTATATTGTTAGCGAATAAGTAATCCATTAGATATTTCAAATTAAAAGTATAAATATGTCAATAAGAAGAATATTTGCAAATTAATTGAACAAGAAATTGCTCACTGGGTACAGTGGTGGTACATGTCGAAATTGCCATGTTTCGTTTGGGTTATTAATAATAATCGCATATTTGTGTTTTACGAACTGACGATAATAGCACATCTGTACCTGGGTTTATAAATATTTTTAGTCCAATATAAAATGGTTCATTACGCATTAGTGATTTCGTTGATTTATAGTTCCGATATCTTTGTTAAGTATACCAATGAAAATAAATGCGTGCTAGTATTAGTATCCAAATAACATTAATCAGTATTATAGAAGATTGTGAAGTAAATACTTACCGCAATTAATTATCCACTCTTTGCAAATTTACTCAAAATAATATTTGTAAAGAAATCGAAATAATCGATGATACTGACGAGTCGGTCAAAATACTGACAGCATTACCTGACATTTTATTAATAGTATAATGGGTATTTTATATCTAAACGGCAATGTACTCAAACGACGTATGGTTGTGAATGCAAAGCCAACGCTGGGCCGAGTTTAATATAAAGTGGGAATATTGAGCCAAAGAAAATTATATTATAATTTTCTGCTCCTAGAGCAGGCAGGCGTCCGTTTAGGGGTTCTAAATTTAACATTGAATCATTTTTCTATTGAAAGTATTATTTTCTTTATCTTTTGCCGCATTAAAAACTTTAAAGTTTAGAAAATGTCATTAAATTAAATACTGTCTATAATGAAACTTTGCATTGCTTGCATGATATTTATTTATTTCATATAATTTTCTATATCCATGGATTAGCAGGTCTTCATATAATTATATCGATAGCAGTTCTAATTAATTGATCGCCGCAGGTTTAAAGTTGCATAGAAAACTTGCAGACACTAAAACAAAAATATAAAATAAACATATTATTTTTAATTGAAGTTAATCAATATCAATAAGGGTACAGGATGTGTTGACCATATGCCTACTTTTCCATTGTTTAATATCAAAGCTAATTTTGAATATTTGATAAGCTGGGAGGGGAACGTATGCAAAATGTCCACTTGCTATGCCACAATCGGAAACAAAAACCGCAAGAAATGAATAGAACATCGAAACGAGCCATTTTTATATGAATGATTATAAGCAGGAAACAAAATAGATTCTAGTTATTAAAACGCCTAAGCCAAATATCGATATATTATATATAGTTGATATATTTTTACGATCATTTGATAATATATAATATAATATGGTAGTACTTCGTTTTAAAAAAATTAAGTTTGGGTTAGTATGGTATTTATTTTTTCAACTTTTTTATAATCTTAAAATATAAAAAGGAAATGTCCGCGAACTTCTGTATTTAAAGTTTTTCTACCACTGAAACAAATAAAAAAAAATAAACAATCAACAAAAAAGGTTTAGAACATGCATTTAGAAAGTAACTACATAAATTTCATGGATATAATTTCAAGAGTGTTATTATGGAAGAAATATTCGACTATGGTTTAAGGGTCCAACTTCGTCAAAGCCGAATCTCCTCTAACAGTACATTACATAAAAGGACTGGAGTTGGACAATGTCAACTTCTAATTCTGGATAAAGGTGTAGTTTCCCTTCCTGAAGATTTGGCAGAATGTAGGTATCCACATTCATATCCCTTGACGGCTCAAATAGTATTCCATTCCTCTATCAAATGGTTTCATATTTTTGCCTAATAAAAGGAAGTCATTCTTTGTAGTAAAAACACACATTTTCAATATTTTCGTTTTTCTTTCATTGGCATGGTCGTCGTAAAAATTTCCGTTGCCGTGGTCGCGGTACGAAATGCATTTTTTACGTTAATTAACTTTTTTTTAGTCAACACGCGTTGTGCAGCGGCTCTTTTGTCCCCATTGGGCGAACACGTGGCAATTGTTCATTGACCGTCGTTTTTCCCACGGAAAAATCGGTCGTCCTAGCCAGAAGAAATCCCCATTTCACCCCTGCGGACCGTATATTCCTGCGGGATCATCTTAGATTTGTTTGTTATAGTCAGAACCTTCAAGAGAGCGCATGTTTGATACCTTGAAGAGTCCAAAAATATAGTGCCACCGGTCTAACAAGGGTGTAACCTAACTGGGAGGGTTGCCCCAGCCCTAGCTAAGCTCCGACGGTGCTCATTACTGAGCGAATGAATGCGCTAGCGCGAAACCCATTACCAGAACCCCCCCCCCCCCCCCCACAACCTTTGAAATAAAACCTTCATTACAGTTAAATGTATTAATAATTCTATAATATATGTAAAGTACGTAAGTACTGACACATAAAGGTTTTGTATAAAATTAATTCATCTAGCATATTATTACAAAGTGAGATCTTCAAAATCCATATCAACTTGTTTATCGGTAAATCTTCTTTCATAAGAGGCAGTGGTAATTTTGCTAACAGAGTGCCTTACAAAACTTAGGCACATTGTATACTATCCGAACCAAAAACATACAGCTTTTAGCATGTTCACTTTATAATTTGAGAAGCTTACCCTTTTAAAGTACAAATGGTTAAGTGCTTCAGTTGGGGTGATTGAAGAGAAAATGGGCTTTATCGACGAATTCAGCAAAAATATACGATAAATCCTTTTGTTAGAAATATCCCATTTATACCATTCCAAATCATATATTTGGAAATTGATATCTTCAATCTACAAAGAAACAATCGATTTTAAATTGATAAATCAAAATCACCGAAACTAATTTTATTATTTATTAACTAATTTTGGCACTTAAAAAAAATCACGGCATTTCTTACAACATTAGCATCATATCTAGTATTGAAACGCTTTATTTATGTTTTTTTTTTTAATGAAGAAAACCTTTTAATAACGCTGTTTAATACAAATGTTGATATTAGTTAATTTTTCCTGCTATTCATATCTCATACTTACCATATCTTCCAATAATTGAATCCCGTGACTAGAGAATCCAATATAAAACAACAATGCAAAAATAGACGAAATAGCAGTGGTGAGTGCAAATTGATCCTAGAAAATATATATTTTAATAACTGCAGGGAAATAGGGGAAAGTAGCGATGCGTATCAAATTGAAGCTTTCACTATTCCCTTTTAAATAATATGTTAGGCCTATATCGGAACAAATTGCTTAGTTACATCGCTAATAATTTAGTCACAAAATAAACGCGGCTAAATTCAAGTTGTCTTGCATTTGCATAAACCAAAGAATTGGCAAAGATATATACCTACAGAAAAATAGACAGATTGTTTACTAAATATGAAGACGCCAACATCGTTCTCCTTCTTCTTTTCCCTCTTATAATTTATATACATATATTTCTTACCGCTACTGTGGCGCTGTAAGTTGCCTATGGCGCCTAAGAGTTGTTACATGGAAAATCGGCAGCTTGTTTTTAATAACGTGACCAATGACGTATTACAAATAAAGCATGTCAAAAAATAAAATTTTTTGCTTTTAAGTGTACCGTGAAGATTATAATCTAAAAAAATACGATGTGTTATACCTGTTTTCCGCTAGAAACTTTATGGAAACCAGGTCCTATGTCATTACAAAATCAGCGGTACTCCGTCTTGCCGCGCACGCCGACAACGTCGCGTAGCCGGCACTCGTCTAGGAGGAACTGGCCACCATGTTCATCAAAACAGAGTATCCATTCGGTGTTTGTGGATTTAATTAAGTGTTATTTGGACGTTGGACGATTCTCTTTGAAGTTTACATTGAAAAATAGTTAGGCAGTGCTTAATGTGCCGAAAAACAGACTATTTGAAGCCAAATATTCCATTCCATGCGAAAGTAAATAAACTCATAGTCGTACTCTGCGAACATTATTTTAGAAAAGTAAGTACCCATTTTAACTATTTCTTGTTTATTAGCGTCGTGAGTTAATAGAATCCGATGTTTCTCTGTCAAAATTATTGGTTGCAAAACGTTATGGAAAATTACTTAACGCTTCAAATTTAGTTGTTGATCTATGTAATGCAGCAGAAAAATAGGTGATCCTTAACAATAATATTATCAAAATTACTTAACAGAATTATTTAATATAATAGAGGAAAAAAATGCGAAATATTAATTTTCTTTCATAATATTAATATTTCAATTTGGAGCTATTTTTCGACGCGTAGCACACAATCGATCCTGCTCATTTTCTATTTGTCGTATTCGTGTAGGTATACAGTCGCTCTTCGCTCACACTGATCGGCGTGACTGAAGTTCCGCCGTCCGTTTGTCAACATTTCTATTCTGTGATTTCGCTTCGTTTTGTTTTATTTGTTTGTGTATTGCCAATTTCATTTATTATGGAAATTAATTCAGGAGAATGTTTTCGCCCATATATTGGGTTAGATTTTGTTGGTTGCGCCCCCGAAGCCAGGGGAGAGCAAGGCATGAAATGTTCAAATATTTTAAGACAGAACGTAACGAGACATACTGTAGACTCGATACAAATATGTTTCAGGTTAAAAAAACACAACAATCATTTTTCCTAATTTTTCCACTAGAACACTAATATAGAATAATTAATTTCTTGTTACTTTTTCTTTACAAATTGTTATTTTTGCTAGCGCTAATGTTAACTGGACCCGAAAAATACTTTAGATTTTATCATAAAACAACAAATATTTTTAACAAAAATTTAAAATGTGTGTGCAATGTACTAATAATACATACCATAAAGAGGTTGGTAAGTGGCATATATGACTATTTTGGATTTTTTTTAAGAATCGTGCATCGATGACCACTTCCATGAATTAATAAAACTCGTCTTGAGACAATGCTTCAAGCGGCACGGCGCGGCGGCTAGCGACACCGTGTAATCAATCTGTAATCAATCGTCTTATCAATTAAACGTAAATTGGTTTTTTCCAGAACTGTAATTTAAAATTATTTTTTTAGTTATGTGCATATTTCAATATTAATAAATTATTCCTTTATGTCTCGTCATTTTCATTTTTGTAATCGGTTATTATTTTTTGCTTAACAGCAGGCTTATTTCACTGTTTTCTTGAATTTAAACAGTTGTCCTCTAAAATGTTATGCCTATGGTGCGCCTCCGAGAAAAACATGAGGTAGGCGCGTCGCATGAATGAAATGTTTGACGGGCTTCGGCCGCCATCTTCATCTTTTTTATTCATTACTTACGTGAAGAGAGGATCTTCACGTTAATATTTCTAATGTTGGCATAGGTAATTTATGAATGACCTGTTCTGTCTATTGTTTTTATATGTCTTAAGCATATAAAGACATTTGGTTATGTTTAAACGTATTCAGATATACAGAAAGTTTCCAAGTAAGGGTCAGGGTATACAGGACAAAATGAAAAAAATATATGCTAGAAGAAAACATGTTTTGGGTGCTACTCAGAAAAATCTTAGTGGTGAGAAACTTAAATTTTTGATAAAGTGTATCCAGAAAGTACGATTTTGTTCATTTGAGTCATAATAAATACGAAAGATACATTTCAAAACCCAAATAAAGACCATAACCATGCAGATAAAAAGTGTTTTGATTTGGATCGCAATTCCGTAATGTCCCAGTACATTTTTTCAAAAATATTTAAGATATCGAAAAAGAATCATGATGAAAATTCTATTTTAAAAATCGGGCTTTAGATATTGTCAAATTAATAGCTAGATAATGTTCCGAAATCGATTTTTCTTTTAATTTTAGAATATGGAGAATGGTTAAACAAGTTTTTGTTTTGATATATAATAGAACAAATTTTGGAAAACAACAAAAATTTAAATTAGGAAAAGTATTCGGAGTTTCCTTCTTTTGTTGATTAGAAATGTGATTATAGTTTAGAATTTATATCTTACCATTTGAGCTAATGTTGCGTTTTATTTTAAATGTTTGTTACTACTATTCGGAGGTTGCTTAGAATCTTTTCGTTTTTCACTCTGCCATTATTAGCAATTATTTTCCTTAGTTTATTTATAAGATTTTTTTTATGATTTTTGTTTTATTATGAATACTATACAGCAAATTAAAACCGCTTAATTTATTTAGGATGTCCTAAATTCTAAAAAGAGTTAATTTTTTGGGAAATATGATTTTTTTTTGAGGTGGGAAGATAATAACCCTAATTTTTTTGAACCGGTTTTACTGTATTCAAAGGTTTATGATTACCATTCTTAGTTTTGATCTGTTTTTTGTTTTGCTGCTAAAGATTTAGAGATCCTAATAAAACATTTCACTACACTTTTTTCTTTGAATTTATTCTCCCATTAATTTTTCATCAAAGAGTCTCTTGAAGCTTTACACAAGAAATAAACATTTTCAAGCAATATCTTTTGCATCATAAACAGTTAATATATTTTGATCAAATTACGATGTCAATATTTAGGGCAACAGAATTTCGTGCGCATACAGAAGAATAGTGAAATCTTCAGTTGATATTCTTCTTTGGTCATACCTACCATATATATCATCTGCACACAGAATACCAATATAGGAATGATACCAGCGCCCAAAAAAGTGTTCAATATGTACATTTCTTTCTGTAGAGCTCTATCGAACCTAAAATAAAGTAAACTACTTCTTTTAATAATAGAAATGGCACCCCTTGAAAAAATGGACTGAAAATGGCGGTCTAAACACTTAGGATCAACTTTCCAAATGGCTTAGAATATTCAAGCGAAGTCCGAAATATTTTAGGGCTGACATAAACCAAGCGGATTCAGACATAAATAAGGATTTAATCATTTCTAACTTCAGAGTATACTATATAATAATAAATACCCAATCACGCTATAAAACTTCGTATTCGCTCCGTATAACACCAATGTCAAAACAGAAGAGACTGCCTACCGACGGCGATAGACAGTCTTCCAGTATCTTCGCAAAGAACCGCGAAGTGTCCATCGCATTAGCGTAGTTTTCGCGCGACTACTTGCTTTTTCCTTGAAGTACCGTGACAATATAAATAGCACGGACGCCATCACCGTGGTGAGGGCAGCATCACAATTACTTAAATGCCTTACGACAACTAGATGAATGTATCCAATATTACACCACCACCTCACATTTTGTAGCCGAAGTTAAAGGCTTAGACTTACGTTGCGTAAGAGTTTGTTTGAACTGCTTTAGAGAGTCAACTATTCTTTGAGAGTCGTTTTTCTTAGTTTTTACTACTACGTTGTTCTAGCATTTTACTTACGGTCCGCAGGTTGTAGACCCCTGACCCTAAACAAGAATTGGTTGAAATCTTCAAATTTAACATAGAAGGTTTATCCATTCTTTTGCGTCTCATATTTTACTCATTCGAAGGTTTTTTAGTAACGACAGAATATTTTCCTGCTAGTCATTAGTCGTTAGATTCACAGTTTTATTTCTTGTCTTCGGGTTAGTTTGGCAGGCTGACTTAGGTCAGGACATCAAGGAGGGAAGAGCAATACTTTATCATTTGATGAACAGATTAGTGGGTCTGAGGGAACGCTCGAAAAGGTATATAAGATTAATGCTGACCATTCCCTGTATTTTTGATAAATTTACTTTGATGTTTTATGTAACATTTTCAACTTTAGATAGGGTGATAATTAATTGAGTGGCTTACAATATACATAAGTGCTCCGCCTGTATCGCATCTTAACAAATTGCAGTTATTGAACAATGACATTTAAAAATTCATCATCCATTATATGAGTTTCAGACAATAAAATGCCCTTTCAGAGCAAACAAATTGAATACTTACGTAAACAATGTTTATATAAAAATTATCATTCGGAAGGAGGCTCATAGCTTATTAGAATTATATGAGGACATTCATTAATGTGCTTAATAACCAGATTATCTTTTCGCTCAGCTTGCTGCCGCCTCAGTTCATCTTTCTTCTCCATCAGAAGATAAATAATTATCCTCTGTTGTTTTGTTGGTAAATCTGTTCTAATATATACACGTACAGATTTGTTTATTTTGCTATTATTTTTCATGATGGTTTTCAAATCCCGATGAAAACAAAAATAACCTTAAGTAATCTACAACATTTCCTCTTTCGTATTCTTATATCCACAACCTTTTTTGTGCGGGTAAATTACAAAATTATAATTTAGCACCGCTGTAGATACTCTCTGAACTAGATAACCAGATAAATAAATTGCTTTTCACAAGAGTGCAAACTTGTTCTTAATTATTAGTATGTACGATTATTTTCCTTATTGTAAGTGTAACTTAGAAAATAATTTTGCAAGCCACTTCTCTACTTCCTGATCAAATTATGTTACTTACCGTAAAATGTCTTGATGTTTTCTGATAGCGGCCACCATTAGGCTTTTAACGCGAAAATTATCATTCAAGCAATATTCTTGAAGGTTTTCGATACATTCCCTTAACAGAATAATTTGAAACCTGATTAAAGTGACACAGTAGTAGGGATACAATGGTGCGTTAAATAGTGCTATTAACATCACGAAAATACTACATCTTAGTTGCCAAACTAAAATCGTCCACAAACGAGGATGATCAGTCTCTGAAAAATGTGAAATAATTGATATACCGATGTGGGTTGCGAATTATAGAATTAGTTATTATTCGGTATTTATTGGACCTTAGATATAAATCACATATCAGACAATATAGAAATACATATTCTACATGTCGAAAGAAAATTTAGCAGATTAATTACTGTTTTAATATCTTGTACCTGTCAACATAGTTGAGATCTCGAAAATCGTTTCAATAAGATAAGCTGGTAGAGATGGGATTTATATGAATTTTATAGACAATAATATAAATTATTTATAAAAATTCACACGTTATTTTCAATAGTTCTTAATATACAAATATTTTGAAAACGGCTAAACCAAATGTCAACACAATATATTTTTGAATCTAGAAAAAAATATGTATTAGTTTTTGTTTTAATATACATTAAAAATTTACAATGTTTGTGTTTTTTATCAACTTTTCGCTAGCTCTCTTTTTTCTTAAACAGCTTACAAAATATGAAGTGTAATTTTTAACCTCGAGAATCACACCAACGAAATGTTGGTTTTATGTTTTGTTCCTTTATCATAATCTACATACAATATATTTGCCCACGGTCAGAAGCTGTAAAAACACTTAGTTAGGTCTTTTAGTAATAATAGTGGAATATCATCTTCTGAATCAAAAAGCTCAGCTGTATTATTTTCCTTTATTTGAATGCGTTCCACTTCTCTACCAGTTGTGCCTTCTTCTTTATCCATTGGTAGTTCAAATGGTCAAAAACTTTACCTTCCTTGTAGTCAAACACACTAAATATAACAAAAACATGAGTATTCTCGAATGTAGAGGTTCTGTTTATGGTCTAGTGACAAAACTTGATGGACTTCCATTATTTCTGGAATTGTGATATTCCTGACATTGCTCTGAGTGTAGTGAGAATCATCACATTGCATGATTATCTCCAGAGAAAACGGAATCAGTAGTATAATTCAATGCCGGTAGGG
>JAEQML010079492.1:0-11972 GCA_016904865.1 Pissodes strobi | reverse complement strand
TAAATCATCGTACCTACATTTCAAGGCAAGCGTGTAATTTACGACGTTTCATCGGAACATTTCTCAACGAGCCTTAACACATTTTTATGATTAATCACTGCCCCGTTGAAAAATATACTAAACTCGCACATACAATAAACACGTCTCGGCGTGCCCACTCACATCAAACAATGTGTAACGACGGCAACGGCGGGGGGGATTTCGGCTGATTAATTACGAATCATTAAAAGATCAAAGCGAGACGCGGTTCTTTCATATATTATTAGGTAGTTTATTTACGGCGTAACGTTTATTTATATTTTTTTAACGGCCTGTAGAATAGACTCTCTCACTAATAAGGAAGGGAAAGAGTAGAGATGGGACTAAGGCTAGTTTTACACCAACAATAAACTGACCAATTAATTCATGTCAATTTCTCCATGAATTACCATTGCTATTGGAGCTCTCCAATATTGATCTAACAAGTGATATATACAATGTTTCTAGAGCAAATACATTTTTGAAATCCCTAGTGGTTCTCTTGACAAAACCTAGCATCCTCTTAGCTCTTAAAGTGAACTGTAAACATAAGCCTGGTATCCAAGTATACACCAAAATCCTTCACAACAGACATGTTGTTGATTCTACACCATTCAAGTCAGTATAGTCAGATCATTCTGCAATAAAATAACCTCTTTATCAGATGCTATTTGACGAAACAGCTTCAATTCATCAGCAAAAAGCAAGAAGTTGGAAGAAAGCAAATGTCCCAAGTCTTTGATAAATAAACTGAATAATAGGAGTCGCAAACGGGATCCCTGAGGCACCTCAGATGTAGCAGTAAATTTAGTAGATAAGTGACCATCAACTTTAACTTGCTGCTCTCTAGGCATCCAGACAAGCAAAGATCCTGTAATCCCATAATTGGACAACAGCTTTGAAATCAAGATACTGTGATCGACCTTGTCGAAAGCCTTGCAGAAGTTTGTATATATAGTGTGTGTTTCACAGCCCTTATCAAAAGAGTTACTGAGGAGAAAAGGTTGGTATCAACGGACCGGCCAGAAGAAAATCCATGTTGCTGGTTATTATGATTTAAACGAAGGTGTTTGATAGTACCCTCTCAATACAATGCTCAAATACCTTAGATAATGCGGAGAGAATAGAGATTGGTCTGTAATTATTAACGTCATTTTTGTTTCCTGCTTTATGGATGGGGCAGATATATGACAGTTTCCAGACATGGGGAAATATACCAGAAATAAGAGATTTAGAAAAATGTGGTAAAGAGGAAGATAGAGAGGGTTTGAGCAAAGTTTTAATACCCTGTTGGGAATTCCATCAGCCCCTTTGCTGCTGCTTTAAAATCACTGGAGACGGTACTAACATTAGAATGTGTCAAAGGGTTATAAACTAAGGAGAACAATTAAGCAAAGAGGTTGCTATGCCACTACCATTACCTGCACCCACTGTGCCTAGATACATTTCTTTAGGGAAAGAACCCCGATTCGAATGAGAATGCACAAAGTGCCAGAAGAATTTAGAATTTTCAGTTATAGAACTTTCGGCATGTGCTATGCAATAATCATAACATTGATCCCTTCGCTTAGTCGAAGAATGGTGTAGAGAGCACTCCCTGTCTCTAAACCCCAGGAAGACGGAGATGGTGCTCTTCACCAGAAAAAGAAGGACGGAGCCACTTGGGCCTTCGACCCTCCTAAACACACAACTAAATTTTGCATCTGAGGTAAAATACCTTGGGGTCACCTTTGATGCTAAATTAACCTGGAATCTTCATTTAGAATGAATACATCTCTTATGAACCCAGAGTCGTAATGTGGATCTATACTGCCATCATAAGACCTATGATTGCCTATGAAGCTGCAGATTGGTGGCCCAAGAGTCAACAAAAACGGCAATGAACTGCCTGTCTAACTGTAACGGGAGCTGTGAAAACAACCCCAACTAGAGCCATGGAAGTAATGTTGTGCTTGCCTCCCCTAGATATTTATCTAAGGGAGGTGGCTCTGACTGCATTGCTAAGGCTCAAAGTCGTTGGTGTGCAACCCAGCATATAATGTGGAAAGACTAGACGCCACCTGTGGGAAGTCGGAAGACTGCCACTACTGCAGGCCAGTGCAGATAGCATACCTCTCAAGTCTATGACAAACTATATGATGTACAAATAATACCAATTGAGCCTATAACCGAAGGTGTGGTTTACATTTTAGTGGATGGCTCAAAAACCAAGGAAGGAGCAGGCTATGGAATTTACTCCCGAAGCTTGCGAACTGAACTTAAATGGTCTATGGAGGGACCCGCAAGTATAGTTCAGGTTGAATTTGCTGCAATATCCATAGCCGCAAAAGAGATTGTTCGCAGAAATACTGAGGACAAGACTATTACAATCTACACTGACAGTAGACAAACACTACTGACCTTGAAAAGTTATAAATTTACAGCTAGGTCAGTACTAGAATGCCATATTTCACTGGAGAAAGCCGCCCGCAAAAACAGAATTTCTGTGTGCTGTGTTAAAGGATATGCGCAGTGCGAAGGTAACAAATCAGCGGATAAATTGGCTAGAAAGGCAGCCAGTTCAAACATTATGGGAGCCGGCCCTTCAAACCTACCTATCTCGACGACGATACATATGATAAAAAAAGATCACCCATGAAGACTGATGGGCAAGATGGGACGAAACAACTAACTGTCGACTGGCCAGGGAGCTATTAAGCTACCCTAATGAGTCTGCAGCAAAAGCATACCTGGATATGTCAAGGAAGGCCCTGCGACTCAGGGCAGGGATTCTGACTGGACACTGCCAGCTAAGGAAACATCTCCACACAATGAGATTATGCGAGACACCTCTATGCAGAAGGACGACACAGTAGAGCATCTGCTCTGCAACGCCGTTTCGGAACTAGGGAATCCATTATGGGAGAACGATGGCCAACCGTGGCTTTTCTCAGAACAGCCTCCTCGGGCAACATTGCCGCCTTTTTTACAACACTAGGCTGGGCGATGGCCTAGATCGATTGGTTGATCTAGGGAGGATGCACCGGGGGTCTAATGGTGGCTTTTTGAGGCCACCCTCTCACCATTTCCAGATTCCAGAAGCCATATTTTCCAGTTTTGTGATTTCACTGCTGTCACTATTCACTGTTCCTTAGAATTTCGTCATTTCGTATTTGGTGCAACAACTTGTGGTACCAGGTGGCAGGATGTGTCGTTCCAGAAGAAATAAACGTATTCTACGCGAAGATATTGACAATTATATCAGCTACTACTGGCCGGAAGGGAAGAAGTAGACAGAACTGGGGGTCTATCGAAAGAGCAGTATGGATTCCGAGAAAAGAGATCTACAATTAGCGCCCTGAGAAGGGTCAGGGAGATTGCAGATGAAACATGGCAGACACCACGATGGCGCAGAAAGCTTTGAACGCTGATAACAGTGGATGTCGAAAATGCGTTCAATACAGCACCATGGGCTGGCATACTGGAGGAACTTAGCGGAAGAGGGGTCGCTCCATATCTGTACAACATGATGGTCAGCTACTTTGAAAACAGGTCGCTTATCATAGGTGAAAGGGAGAGTATGGAGGTGACGTGTGGAGTCCCGCAGGGATCCGTATTGGGACCCACCCTGTGGAATGTCTACTACGATGGTGTCCTAAGACTTCCGACTCCGACTGGAGTCAAAATGATAGGGTACGCGGACGATCTCGGCATCCTCGTGCAGATAAGGGGGGCAGAACAGATGGTAGGGGTAGCAAACCAGGCTCTACAGGACGTAACGAACTGGATGAAGTCAAAGAAACTGAAGCTAGCTCCGCAGAAAACAGAAGCGGTCATTCTGGTGGCGGAGAGAAAAACCAAACATATAAATGTGACTGTGGAAGACACCGATGTACAAAGCCAGGCACACATCAGGTACCTAGGGGTATACCTGGATAGGAACATGACTATGGGCACACATATACGCAAAGTTGCGGAAAAGGCGAACAAGGCACTTAACAACATCTGCAGGCTCATACCGAAGATGAGCGGCCCGCGAGAGTCCAGCAGAAGAATCCTATGTTCTGTGGTGGAATCAATCATGCTATATGGAGCGTCAATCTAAGAGAAAGCTATGGAGAAAAAGGTCTACAAAAACTTGCTACTCAAAGTTCAGAGAAGAATCGCCATTAGAATCACGGGCGCATACAGGACGGCATCAATAAAGGCAATACTGGTGTTGGCAAAGACCCCGCCAATTGGCCTCCTTGCTAAAAACAGAGCACACGTAGAAAGGGAGGGAAAAGCAGAGAAAGAAGCAGCGTATGAGCATATGATAACAAACTGGCAGGAGGAGTGGGAAAATGACAACGGAACCGCTAGATGGGCGAAGCGGATCATACCCAACGTAAGGGCATGGACAGAAAGAAGGCATGGTGAGGTAGACTTCTTCCTGACGCAGGTGTTGACGGGTCATGGATATTTTGAGGCCTACCTTAAACGCTTCAATCTCAGTGAAACCGACGAGTGCATGTACTGTGGCGACGTGGACACAGCGGAGCACACGTTTTTCGAATGCCCAAGATGGAACGTACAGAGGTATAGAATGGAAACCCTGATGGGCGCCTTAGAACCAGAGAACCTGCTGCAAAATATGCTTAAGAGTGAAGAAAACTGGAGGGGTGTATGCAGAGCGGCCAAAGAAATCTTGACCGAAAAGAGAAGAGCACAAAGAAACCGACTGTAGAATGTAGACGCTACATAACACTCTCCTAAACTATATAAGAAAAGAAAGAGAAATATATTAGAATGGCAGAAGGAAGGCAGAATGCAAACCACCAACATCGAAGAGATGGCACCCTCTTTGAAGTATTACCGGAAGGCAGTTCCAAAGAGGAAAGCAACAGTGGCCAGAGAGGGAAGGGTTTAGTCGGTAGGCATGACCTCAGAAGGGCATGAATCCGACACTCTGCAGGCACATAAGATCACTCGCCTGCAAGTCTTTTGAAGATTCCTCATCCTCTCAAGAAGAAAAAAAAACTACTGGCCGTGCTAAAAGGCGTTGGTGGATGAAACCGTGTGTTTCAAGGAGAGAAAATCTAGGCGCTTCGTCCACGCTGTTAAGAAAGTGGGCAAAAGAAAATCCTGAGGAGTACAGAAATCATTTAAGAATAAACGAGGAACAATTCGCATATCTTTGCGAAAAAGTTACTCCGTTTATCCAAAAAAAATATACTTGGTTCCGACAAGCTTTGAGCTCTAAAATAAACCTAACTTACATTTATAATAATAGCCACAAACAAACAATTACACTGACGGATGTTAAACTAACAAATAAAGTTGAAACAAAAATGAAGGCACCGTTTGTTTACATTTTTCGCTGAGCCTTTACTTTGGATAAATCATCAGTTCAGGGAAAAACTCTTTCATCAAAAGTTGGTCGGGGGTCAATATGTTTCATCGTTCCTCTTTACTGTGCACTTTGGATGAAACACAAATGAAAGGCAATCTACACTTATCACTTTGGATGATTCCTCCAAGATGAACATCGAAAGTGATAAGTGTAAATGAGCCTTAAGAGAATAGGGAGATTGTCTCAACCGGAATTTGTTGAGCTACTAGCTAAAGTTTGAACCCATGCAATAAAACCAATAAAATATTTTATCAGGCTTCAGGAGACAATATTTCCCACAGTTCCTTCAAACAACGTGACTTAGAGGGATATCTTCAGAGTCGGAACACTTCATCTAGAAAACCTAATAATACTTTGGAAAGCTCTATAGATATACCTGAAGATATTCCATTTGGTATTCCCGATGATACGATTGATACGAACACTTGTTCTGAAGAACCTAATAATACTTTACAAAAAAATAGTAAACTCTATAGATTATCTTCTAAAGATATTCTACATTTAGAAGGTTGTCTGCGGAATCAAAATAGTTCATCTATAAAACCTAATAATGGTTTGCAAGAAACAGCAAATTCCCCCGAATCCTGAAGATATTCCGCTTCGTATTCCCGATGATCACCACGACCAACGCAACGGCGACGAATCAATCAGGTTTCAAGAGGTGAGAGCAGTAACTCCAACACTCGAAGAAATAATACAATCTTGTAAACATCATACCAAAGAAGCTTGTGCATCTAGTTGTATGGCTACTACTATTACTACTATACAAAAGACGCCAGATACACTCACCAAGTTGTTCTTTAAGTCGCCGGAAAAAAAGGAAAACGTTACTACAATAGTAAAGCAAGTAATACCAAGATTAAGACAACATATATATGGCGAAATTTTAACGAATGAAGAAGTCCTTGTGAGACTAAAACAAGCACAGTAAGATAAGATGAAGGAACCAAAACCAGAAAACAAAAAGCAAGCCCAGGAAAAGAAGATAAAGAAACCGAAACCAGAAAATCAAAAAAGAAAAACACTAGGATTCAAAGAAATGTCAACAAAAAAAAATTGAACGAGTCTGCTTGTACTCGAGGCACTGATGTGTAAACATAACCTATATTGACATCATCGACATGAACATCTAATGCCACTTTAGGCAGCGTGACACCTGAATGTAGGCAACCACTTATTTAGAATTGGTTGCCTGGCGTTAGAAAGAACACGTTTTACACTAACGGTTACATCAGCCTGTAAAACACATTCCCTTCACATATATCGCCTGACGTGCGTTGTTTAATGTTTACATTTGTAACATTTACATTAGAATGTTTAATATTACACTTCACGCATAGCCCGCCGCTCGCTTCGCTCGCTACAGGGGCGCAACGAGCAAACACTAATCATAACTAACCCAAGGCATAACCAAAATCAAGAAAAAAACTTTTTGCAAATATATCCTCAAGAAAATAGAAAAAAGACGCCATCGGGAATCGAACCCGGGTCGCCGAACCAGAGGTCTAGCATCTTAACTACTGAACCACCAGAGCACTTGTAAGCAATTCATTGCATCGTAAAGACATACTTAAAATAGGAACGCAATCTAACGAAACCACCCGGTGCCTTCCAGCGAGTCGGGAATGTATTTTGCAAGCTGTCTTTATCCGCTAGTCGTTTTACAAGGAAGCCCTGAAGTAGACTGTGCATGGGCATGGTTATAATTTGAAATTCATTTGAATTTCCCGTATCATTGATCACTGACACCAAATTAATAATCTGAGCAGCATTTTGCCTATTTTAGGATCTTAGAAACATAATTATCACAATTTAGATAAATATTTTGCAAAATAATAAGTTTAAAGTATCTCTAGGTTAGACAAAAACAACGACATTTAGCTCTTCTGTCCATTTGTTGTCGGGCAGCAACTACTACTTGGACGTTAGTGCACTTTAACGCAGCTTGCTAGGTAGTATGACGTCATAATTAAGAAATTAACTAACATCATAAGAAAGAGGTTAGCGTGCAATGAGCTAGGCGTTTCTAGCTGGATAATGTATTGAAATTTAAGCCTGCAGAGTGACGAGCTTGGGTATTTGAATAGAAATGTAGAGGGAATGTCTCTTACTTTTAGTAGAATGTGGAACATATTGACTACAATATCCCATGCCATATTTTCGTTAAGTTTAAGCAATATCAAGTGTTTCAACCGTGTTGCGTCGTCATTTGCCTGCCGATATAGTTACCGTATATTTCTGCTTTTCCCAGTTAAAGAAAATGTTCAAAACGAATCGAACTAATTTGCAATAACTGAAATGGGAAAACGACTGAGCATGCATTTTTTTACATTCGGACGCGGACCAAATATACCGACACCCATATACTGTGCATAAATTCGGAAATGTCTAAAACGGCTCGAGCCATCATAACTTGGAGGGTTTCATTTCCACTGCGCGCGACGTAATTCACGCCCGAAACTCTCGTGTTACGTTGACAAGTTTGACAGGTTGACAGGTCATTTCCTAGGTTCGACCGCGGCTGACTTGACGGTGCGTGAACCGGGCGGCGTTTGTCAGGAATTGAAGGGCAACACTCTGTAATTTTCGAACGCGGCAGCCGTGACCGAACCGGCTAAATTATAGGCAAGGCGCCGCGAACGTGGTTAAATGATTCTATAGGTGGTAATGAACGATCATTGTTTGGTCAATAGAACGATAAAATAAGTCACTTTTTATATTTTTAATTTAAAGCCCATAGTTGCATGCAAGTTAAAGAAAATCATCTTTAAGTGCACAATCCCTCATCTATCTCTTTCCTCCTTGTATAAACAAAGTCAGATGCTATTCCCGGGAAAAACGATAGAAAACAAATGCCGCCGGGTATATTATCTCTTTTCTATTGGTTTACATAATTTTTACTCCAAAAATTTATATTTTCTGTCTTATAAAAGAAGGTAGCGTCTTCCGACAGCGGTCTATTTTGAACTTTTCTGTTCGGTTCCACCACGCGACCCACCAATGTTCTGATAGCTCAGTGGTTAGATTGTGTGTTTGTGATGCGAAGGTTGCTGGTTCGATCTCAGTCCGTGCCGAGCTATGTTTTTAAGGGTATGTTTGTAAAGTGTTTTTCCTTGATTTTCGGTTATATTGGGTTAGTTTTGGTTAGATTTGTTTGGTTGCGCCCGGGAGGGAGCGAAGCGAGCGGAGGGTCATGTGATATAATTTAATTATTGCCAACATTCGGCAAAGGTCGCCGAAGGTACACCAGAAAAGTTCAAAACAGACCGCTGTCTGAAGACGCACAGGACCAAATTGGAGAAGAGGTGGGGAAGGACCGGATACTAAATGAATGGGACAGAGAATTTCTCTGTGCTGCAGTGGAATGCTAGCAGGGGAAGAGAGGCGTGTGAACTGATGAAGCGAAAGTTGAGTGAATGGGACGTTGATGCGGCACTAAGGAGCCGTATGGGAAAATAAGGCACAGGGGGAAATATAAGGTATACAGTAATGGAGAAGGGTGTAAGGTTCAAATCTGGTTAAAAGAAGGAATAAACAGGAGGGTGGTGGATGGACTTTGCAGAAATAACGTGCGTGTTGCGGTAAGAGTCGAGGGCAGTAGAACCAGTATTGTGCTGGTGAGTATTATTTATGACGAGCCAGGAGGATTGACAAACAGGAGAGTGAAGAGGGAAGCCAGAAAGTTGGGGTTTCTGAGGGGTAAAATGGTAATCGGGGGGACTTTAACTCAAAAAACGAGGGGAGGCACAACGGATGCACGGGGTGAGGAACTGATGCTATGAGCAATACAATTAGAGCTGCTGCTAAATAATAGAAGATACTCTATAGCTACCTTCAGTGGATCTAGGGAGGAGAGTTGGGTGGACGTGACCTGGTCCAGGGATGTAGCTTTGAAAGGGTGGACAGTAATTGACGACGAAACATTGAGCCATCATGGATACGTTAGGTTTTCGTTGGAAATGAAAATGGTAAAGAAACAGGTAAGTGGGAAGGAGTATGACTTTGTAAATAGGTGAGAACGAATGAGGACATTCAACGGGAGACGAAAACTTTTCAGCACTATTGCACCAGATGCTGCAGATCTGGCATTAGACGAAGGGAAAGAAGGGAATTTGTTAGTCAGGACTGGTGGGATGCGGAACTGTCAATGTTGAGGAGAGATGTTAGGAAAGCTAGGAAAGAATACCAGAATGAAATGCAGTAGATCACCAGGAACCGAAAAATTACACTTTGGATGTAGATGAGAAGAGGTTACAAAAATATGACTAAGGAGAAAAGATTGCAAAAAACGAGAGAGGATATTGAAAATCTAACAAAGAATGAAAGTTGGGAAAAGATCTGGGAATTATTAAGGAGAAAGGGCTATCGACAGAGAGAAGAATCCATTTTGGATAAGGAAAGAGACGAAATAAAGGAAAAGGGGGATCTAGACCTTTTTCTTCTGTAAGAGTATTATCCGAAGATAACGGCGAAAAAAAGAGTGAAAGAGAGAACTATCAATACTATCTTCATATCAGGGATAAAAGGGAGGTGGATGGGGAAATACAAAATATGGACCTAAAAGCAGAAGAAATACATCAAGCAATTAAGGAGATGAAGAAGAACAAAGCTTGCGGAGAAGATAAAATACCAAACGAAGCACTTAAATAGATTTGGGAGGCGAAGAAAGAACAATGGATCTCAATAATGCTTGTTGGAGGCAAGGTTGCTTTCCCAAAGCGTGGAAGAAAGCCAAAATAATATGGATACCTAAGGCAAAGACCCATAAGTTTATTACCAGCGTTGGGCAAAGTGCTTGATAGGGCGGTGAATGTGAGCGTAAGAGAATGATATGAAAGAACAGGGAAAATGAGTGAGGAACAGTATGGTTTTAGAGGTGGAAGGGACACTATCCAGGTGATTGAGAGAGTTATAAGTAAGTTGCAAAGAATGAAAGGGGAGGGAAAGCATTCACTTATAGTGACGCTGGACCTCAAGAATGCCTTTAACCTTGCTTGGCCATTCCAAGTAGATTGTGAGATGGAAAGGGTGGCCATGCCGGGGAGAATGACAGATATTTTATGGGACTTTTTGCATGAGAGGGAGGTATGTAGTGGTGATGTGAGCAGAATGATTGATAAGGGTTGCCCCCAGGGATCCAGTCTCAGGCCAACCATCTGGATAGTGTGTATGGAAGGGTGGCTGAGAATGATGAGAAGGGCTGGTGAGGGTGTGTATGGGCAAGCCTTTACGAACGACCAACTTTTAATGATAACGGGTAAATCACTTAAGGACATTGAAAAGCACCTGGCGAATATGCAGAGAGTCGGAAAGAACTAGTAGATCAGTTTACAACATGACGAAAACAAAATGCATGTTTGTTGAGGCAAGGGGAAGCATTAAGGGCCCCAACGTACTGATGGAGGAAACCAGAGAACATTGTGACTACTGGGTAGACTTTCTGGGAATAAGACTAGACACTAAGTTGAATTTCATAGAATACTCGGGGAAATAGTCACGAAATTGGGAGTCTTATGCAGAAATAAGGGGAAGGTAGATAAAAATAAAGTGAAACTCATATATGGGTTGGTAGTAGTGCCAGCATTAACGTACGGATGTGAGATTTGGGGTGCAAGGGCCAGAGACGCCAGGGTCAAAAGACAGCTGGACGCAGTACAGAGAATGTTCCTGCTAATGATTATGAGGACTTACAGGACCGTGCCAACGGAGGCATTGCAGGTTGCTGCCGGTACGCCTCCGTTGGACATAGTCGCTGGGGAGAGAGAGAGAAATAGAGAGAGTAATTGAAGAAAAGAGGATGAATGGGGTAGCTGAGGGTGACAGGGCGTATGTATGGGATAGGTTGGAGACAGTAAATAGTGACGATGCTAGTGAACACACGTTTCATATATATAGTGTGGACATGGGCGGAGTTGTGGGACTAGGCTATGCACTACAGAGGGAGGGAGGTTGGATTAAGTGTCATTGGAGGTTAGATCAAGTGCAGGGTACTGTCCAAGGGAAACTGGGAGCGGTAGGGTACGGGTTGACTGTTATTAGGGTCTTGGAAGGGGAGGGCCGATTCCTTCTCCTCACCGATTCCAAAATAGTAGTAGCCATGCTGCAAGGGGTAAAAACTAAGCACGCGGCAGTGAATTTCATTCACTGTAAGGTGGCAGAATTGAGGAGCGAGGGAAAGTTGGTTCGGGTAGGATGGGTCAGCAGAATAACAGGAGGGATGAAGGAGGCGCATGCTAAAGCGAGGTTAGTGCAAGTGAGTCAAATAATAAGCAGAACGAGGAGGGAATAAGGTTATTCAATGGAGCAGCGTTGAAGAAAGAGAGAAATGGAAGAATCCTAGGAGAGCCAAAAGGGTAGATTCCTTCATACAGTATGCAAGGAGGTAGGGAGGACAAATGATGGTATGGGCATTGAAGATGCCGATCACATACGAGAGGAGCGCTTGTTGGACAAAATGATAAGGGCAAGAGTTAATACGGGAGTGATTGTGGGGACCTGGGGGGAACACCTTCAGTTCGTGTCTGAAGACGGTAGTATGAAAGACATCTGGCATAAACCTATACGGATGGCATTTAGCATCGGT
>JAEQML010079489.1:0-11973 GCA_016904865.1 Pissodes strobi | reverse complement strand
CAAAGAGCAAGGAGCTCCGACAACATTTGTTCGTGAAACACGAATTTGACTTTGTCCAGAATCACTTAAAATTTACTACTTTTGAAGGTATTATAAGTCCTTCGGATATATCTTAAAAAAATACTTATTCAGAAACATACTTTAATGTAGGTGCTTAATTAGAACTGTGAGTATAGTAATTCTGATATGTTATATGAAAATTTATAACTTGTAGATTTTGAAAGATGGCTTAAAAAATTGGAAGTAGAAGATAACATAAGATTCTATTAACCTCGAGGCACCAAGAGAAGTTCAAATGGCAGTTTGCCAGGGGCGGGATTATGTGGGCCAAATCCTGGGAACATCTGCCGTGAAAGTATCTGTAAAACAGAGACATCTCGGCCACATGTCTGCGATGTTCCAGACTTTCCAGATTCCGGGTCAACTCCGGATCGCCGACGAGACGCACAGCCCTCTTCTGAATGGAATCCAGCAGCTTTAGGGTATGCTTTGGTGCGGCACCCCAGATATGTGAGCAATATTCTAAGCACGGTCTTATTTGCGCTTTGTACAGCAAGAGCAACTGCTGCGGTGTATAGAGTTTCTTGTTGCGAAATAGCGCACCAAGCTTCTGGGAGGTTGATTTTGCGATGTTAGCAACATGGTCATGCCATGACATATTGCTGTTGACCGAGACACCCAGCAGCCCGATTGACGAGGATGAAGGAATGGTCGATCCTGCCATAATGATGTCAGGGCCCGCTGTATTGGCCCTCTTAGTAAACGTTGCTGCTTGGGTCTTTGCTGCATTGAACTGGACCAAATTTCGGTCGCCCCAAGTTTGAACTTTCTCCAGGTCTTGATTAATTGTTGTAATCTGCTCCTGTCTGCGGTGATGAGTCTCAGTCGCTGGTAAGGGTTTTTCTGATCTAAAGTGGGAGACAAGGGTACTGTCATCTGCAAAACTGTAAACAGGATTATTCGTTTAGATCAGCAGGTCATTAATATAGATGAGGAACAGAGTTGGTGAAAGTATTGCGCCCTGAGGCACGCCCGCGTTGATGGTGAATGTGTCCGAGATGTGTCCATCGACTGCAACATGTAGGGATCGGTTCTTAAGGAAACTGGCCAGCCAACTGCAGAGAGATGCGGGCAGTCCCAAGGACGGCAATTTGTTGAGCAGTCCGTCATGCCAAACTCTGTCGAATGCCTTTGAAATATCCAACGTAATCGCTCGAGACTCTCCGTAGTTTTCAATTGCCCTACTCCATATATGAGTGACATAGGCCAATATATCTCCTGTCGATCTCTCTTTGCGAAAGCCGTATTGATTATCGCTGATTATTCTGTTGCTCTCGAGGTACTTGAGTAGTTGCTGGTTAGTTGCATGGACTACACGTTCCATGACTTTGGAGATTATTGGAAGCAAGGCAATCGGGCGATAGTTTGAGGGCGTGGTTTTCTTGCCTTTTTTGGAACAGGTTGCACTCGAGCGACTTTCCAAGAGGATGGGTAAATCCCTTTTCTGTAAGAAAGAGAAAAAAGCCTGGAAAAAACAGGTGTTAGTTCGTTGGCGCAGTTCTTTAGCACGATGGCAGGTATTCCGTCCGGTCCTGATGCCTTTTGCGTATCTCGTTCTTTAAGGATTTTGCGAATATCACGATGAGAAAACTTGACTTCTGCCATGGTGGTGTTGATGTTCGGTATAGTGGGGAGAGTCTTGCTTTGAGGCACGTCTAAGGTAGAGTGCGATGAAAACATTTTGGCGAGCATGTTTGCTTTTTCTTTGGCTGTAGTCGCCGTGATGCCACGTTCGTCCGTCAAAGGTGGGAGAGACGTTTTTGTAAAGTTGTTACTTACTGCCTTTGCTACCGACCAGAAATTCCTGGAGCCACTGGGGCATTGCAAAAGTTTATTCCTGATCCTTTGATTGTGTTTGTCCTTGGTTTCGTCGATCACACGGTTGCACTCGTTTCTCGCTTCGATAAAATAATTGCGATTTTCAGCGGTCTGATTTTGCTGCCAGTACTTATAGGCTTGCTGTTTCCTTCCTACAGCTCTTTCGCATCTTTTGTCGAACCAGGGCTTTCCTTTTGATGGTAACTTGATGGAATTTGGGATGTATGCTTCCATTCCTGAGGAAATTACTTGCATGATCTCTTCGCAGCAGTATGACGGGTCGTCAGTGGCAAAGCAGACGTCGAGCCAAGGAAAATCTAGGTAAAACTGCCTCAGATCGTCCCAGTTTGCAGAATTGTAATGCCAGATTTTGCGAGGCAATGGTGGATCCTTCTGTATGAGTGGCAATTCACAAACCGTTGTAATAAGTTTGTGGTCAGAGGTACCTAATGGCGGACCAACTGTAACCTTGTACTGGTCAGGATTGGTGGTCAGAAAAAGATCCAGGAGGGCGGCGAATTCGCCCCTCTCTGAGATTCGGTTGGATGGCTTTTTGAAATAGTTCACTTTTACACTGTTAAATACAATTTGTAGCTACAAATTGTTTAGCAGTATCACCAAAAAATCTATATCCAAGTTTTTGCCTCTTTATATTTATTATAAAACTTTAATAACATAATTATATTCATTTTTTTTAGTAAAAATATAAAAAAATAAAATTAACAATAATTGTTAGCGACACACAGACTTTCTGTACTGACCACTAGAATATATATGGTAGAAACATTGAATATAGAATTTTTTACAGTTTCATTTTTAATGAGAGGCAGTGGTGGAAGCACAATTTTTATTTTGTGGTGGATATTATGTATTCAAGCTTTTTTTGTTATGTATTTGAAGGTTTCTTTCTTAGCTTAGATGATTTAAACACCATGTATAGATATATTTATGAAATTTTTTTATTTACATATTTTCTCTTTTAACAGCTTGTTGGACTCTGCACGAGATGCCATTACAGATGAATTCAATCGTGACAACATTTTGACTAGAAAAGATATTAACAACATCAAGGCATCATTCAATATTAGTATCAATGAAGGTTGCACACATCATGAAGATGCTATTAGTGTCGATCTTTGTGTGGAAGAGTGCAAAGATAGCAGCTCCAATCCTGTTAGATTCTTCAAAAAACAGGGGGAACTAATAAATGGTTTCAATTTGAGTTCAAATGATTTTTGTCTAGTTTTTATGAATCAGGCACAAATTGAGGTTTTTCAAAAGTTTGGCATGAACATTATATGTGTCGATGGTACACATGGCCTAAACCCATATGATTTTAAGTTAACTGCACAGTGCTAGTCTTGGATGAATTTGGGGAGGGGTTTCCGATTGCATTTCTTTTTTCCAATCGGAAGGATACTTATATATATGAAGTTTTTTTTTCTTTTATAAAAAAGTCAATTTTGTGTAATACACAGCATATCTGTAACATATTTATGTCCGACATAACAAATGTATATTTTAATGCCTGGCCAGTTATCATGGGTCCACCTAAAAAACAACTATATTGCTCATGGCACATAGATAAGGCTTGGCAACAGAATCTGTCAAAAGTTGTAGATCCAGAAAAACGTAAATGGGTATATAAAACACTTAAACATCTCCAAACGTGTTTGAAAGATGATGTGTTTGAAAGTGAATATCAAGTTTTTCTGTCTGTTTTATATAATGATGAAGTCACTAGAAATATGTATAGTTATTTAGTAAATAACTATTTTGATAATAGGCCTCTATGGGCATACTGTTACCGTAAGAACTGCGGGATTAATACAAATATGCATTTAGAGAGCATGCATTAAGTTATCAAATATGTCTACTGCAAAATGACTTGAGAGATAAAATAATAGACAGGATCATAAAATTAACTAAGGGGAAGTCTCATAAACATTTAAGTAATATTAAAGACAGGCATAGGGCTGCAATTGTGAAACCTTTTACTTTTTCCATAAAAGAAGAAAATGTATTCGAAATTAATGATGAGGGTAATGGTTAAATATGTTGTAAGGAAAGTTGCAGCCAATAATATTTGTTGTGGCTTAATTTGTAGTTATTGCAATATATGTGTTCACGCTTTTGATTGTTCTTGTCTCGATTATTCACTCAAAGCTACAATGTGTAAACATATTCACTTTATCAACCTGAATATAATGAAAAGTGATTATGTAGATATCGAAAATACTGGCACTAATAACAAAATAGAAATAACGAAAATGGTAAATAGTTTGGCTGTAGAATCCATTTCCAAGATTTGTGCAGAAAATTTTACAGATAAATCACAATCTCAACTTTTACAACTGCAAAACAATATAAGTTCTTTGTCTTACACGAAAGAAGAAGTTGAACACATCTATAAACAGCTAAAGTGTTTGAATAATATAGGTTCTGCTGAGAGTTGCGCGTCCTCATTGCCTCAAGTGCCATTTGTTAAAGTGCCTAATAGTATGTCATCAGTTCCTGATAATAAAAATATTGAAAAACAAAAATTTTTCTCTACAGATAAAAAAAGGCCATTGAAAGGAAACCTAATGAAACCAAATTTATCTGAGAAAAGGGTTATTAAGGAATTATTATCTAAATCGCTTTTTATTTCAAATACCTCTCAAAATGATCATTCATATACTAAATCGAATCCTTGCGCACTATCTTCATAAACATTTGCATTTTCTTGTCTTTAAATGAAACAAATATAGGTGCCTAAGTTTATTAAGTGCATTTCCTTGTTTATATATTAAGAGATAATGTATTTATTTATTTATTTAAGTTTAATTGTTTTTATGTAAAATTATTATTTGAAAGATTTTTTGAACCAGCAAATGCTTGTTTATTACAAAAATAGTTTCATGGTTATAAGAACCTTTATTGTTTTCTTTCATGTACCTCCCCATAAGTATTTTCTCAATACGAACAGAATTATTTATTTTTCTTGTGTTATAGTGAGTATTATTGTTTAAAAATGAATACTTATTGACAAGGAATAGAACTGTAACAAGACTAAAACATAATATGACAAAAAAAATCAGAAAGCAAAACAATCAAAAGGAAAACAGAAATAATACGAAATAAAAACAATCAATGACACCCATCAATATAGTAAACAAATGCAAAAGGTTAATTTAAGCTTTTAACCTCAGTGAAAAAGCATTTTTCTCGTCAAATGTAAATAACTTAAACCCGACAGACGCTCGCTTCAATGTTCCGCACAGTGTCACGTGATTACCCACTTCTACAATTAATAATTTGAAATAAAATAAGTTTAAAAACTGATTGTCCAAATACAGACATTTTTTATATATATTATTAAATAGGTAAAAGGTATGTTTTAAAAATTATAAACAGAGTACCATATTGTTAAGATTAAAAAAATAAGTTAACCATCAACACAATCGGATAAATAGGATTCATACTTTTTTCGCTTATGTTCGCATACCTACTTGTTACAATTTATTGAAATCCAATATACTTTATAGCCAAGAAATTAATACCTCTTGACAAAGAATAAGAGAACTAAACATAAGCAACAAACCATTGGGAAAAGTTCACAAAAGGAACGGAAAGAGACTTGTATGGAAGCCAGAGAAGAATATGGGGAATACTAAGAAGAAATAAGCCAGAAATCAAAGATACCATACGAACCAATAAAATCGCGACAGAAGAGTGGGAAATCCATACAAGGAACAGGAAGACAAGAAACAGAGACAAATCAAATATGAAGAAGACAACGACACAGAATTAACAAATGACACGATAAAAACACCTTAAAATCCCTGAAAAATAGAAAAGAGATCATGAGTTGCTTCAATAAGGAGGGAAAAATTACAAAATGAGATATTAACCTTATTTAAAAATACCATAGAAGAACGGAAAATACCAAATGAATGGAAGAATAGTATAACAATACCCATTTTTAAAAAAGGACGGAAAACACTTCCACAAGACTATCGTGAAACTTACCCTACTTGACAGCGTTCTTAAAGCGTTCATAAAGACTATTCTGGGGGAAATCACCAAAACCATAAGGATAAGAGACGAACAACAAGGCTTCCGTTAAAACAGATCCACTATTGATGCCATATTCATTGTCAAACAAATATCCGAAAAATCCCTAGAATTCATTAAACCTGCGTACATGTGCTTGGTCGATGTGACCAAAGCTTTTGACAAAGTGCGCTTAAAAGATGTCCTGGAAATAATGAGAACAAAAAGGCTAAACCATAGGCTACTTATAATAATATACATCATTAACATCCAATGCAGAACAAAAATCAGTAGTAGGACATATCACAGTGGAAGATATAGATGTAAACACAGGAATTAGACAGGAAGATACACTCAGCCCCTTCATATTTAATTTGATAAAGGATGAAATAATAGAAAATCTGCCCAGAACAGCTGGAGACAAAATGGAAAACACTTTCTTCCATGCTGTATGCTATGCTGACGACGCGGTTCTTATTGCAGATTCTGAAGATAATCTCCAAAGTTTACTCCATTCTTTTAATACCAACGCAAAAGAACTAAATATGCACATCAACACCGAGAAGACTAAATGCTCAGTGCCATCAAAGGAACCGATAAGAAGTAAGTTGGGAATCGACTCCAAAATCGTCGAGCAGGTAAACTATTTCAAATTTTTGTAGCAGATATAACGAGTCATGGAAATCGACTTCTGGAAGTAAAAGAGCAAACAATGAAAGCGGCTCGAATTTCGGGATGTTTGAGAGAAATTGTTTGGAAAAACAGATACCTTAATACGGAAAGCAAAGTCAAGATATTGTCACATTCAGATTTTGGCAGTTCGAGTCATTATTAAGTTTTGAAGCACCCTCGTAGCTATTCCGTCCAGCATTCAGCTTTCGGAGGGATTCGTTGCGCGAGTCTCAGCTTGGTACGGCCCGACCGGATGGTTGGGGGGGACACGAGTTTTGCGGAAGAAAGAACTCGTCTTTCTTTTTTGGACTAGAGAAGTGGTTCCGTAAGTCGGCCGTAGTTTTATCTCTCGCCGAAGGCGGATTTTGGTCGATTTACGGGAAAGTATTTCCGTTTTGGTTCTGGGAACCTGCTAGTGAGATACGTATAGTGTTCGTTGTTCGAAGTTTTATTAGCTGCTTCCACTTGGTCAACCCAGCCATTGTACGTCGTGTGTTTTGTTGTTATTGATTCGAGTGCCCTTTTAGTAAGGGCCGCATCCAGGGGGCAGAAGCCTTGACGAGATGTGAGGAGTCTCTACGCCCTGGTAAACCTAGTTGGCGCTTTCACCAGCCTACAATAGTTCGGGTCTAGTCCGCCCGGAGCTTCCGGTTTAGCCTTGGGACAGAACCCTTACAGATAAGTTCTTAGTCTTAGGATTTGACTTTTTATTCTCCTGTGTCAGTGAGGCGATTGAATTTTTCCTGCGCTCCAGTTTTATGTATTTAGTTTAGAGCGCAATACTATTTTAGCTGACGCGTGTTCACACCGTTGGGGCCTGTAAAGTTTTATAATCCCTCCCTCTTTGGGGGTTTGTATTTAAGCCTGATTAATTGGTAGTCTTTACTTGGCGGATTCAATCACTTTTTTTGTATGTGTATGAAATAAAGTGTACAATTTGTTTTTATTTGCGGTGTTTCATTTGGCTCGACAGTAGTTGAGTATATCGATTTTTTTTTTCCTTTTTCCAGCTGAGTTTTTTTTTGTCTTACCGGCGGAGTTTCAAGGACGGGGGTTGTGTAGCAAGTTCCGGGAACATCGCGGGGACTTCTACTTCGGTCCGTTTCGAAGTTGGTGGCGCCCAACCGAACTACACGTCGGAGCCGCGGCAATTGCCCGCTCGCCTAACAGCTTGCTGCAGGACTTTGCGTTTTGGTCCCGCCCAGTGTGCATCAAGTAGAGGAGACCGGGTCGAATTCGGTAGGTGATTTATTCTAATTCTTGGTGGAACTCATCATAGCTCCACAAGCTTTGAACATCTCTTAATTTAATTTAATTTTTAACTTTTATTCATTTTTAAAATTAAAAAAAAAAAAGAGTTTCCTTTTCGAAAGAAAAGTGCGTGGCAATATATAAAACGGCAGTAAGACCTATCATAACAAACGCAGTAGAAACAAGACCAGATACAAACAGAACTCTACAAATGATGAGTACAGTTGAACTCTGAGAAGTATACAAGGTAAAACACTATACGACAGAATACGAAATGAAGACATCAGACTACAACGCGGGATACAGGACATAGGAAGGTGGGTGAGACAGAGACGAAGATTCTGGAACAAACATATAAAAAGAATAAAGGACAGCAAACTCGTCAAAAAACGCAAAAATGAATAATCCAGAAGGAAAGAGATTACAGGGAAGACCACCAAAACGTTGTAGAGAATGCTGGACTTCATCTTCCGGGGAGGACGTGTTGGCAATGAACAGGCAGTAGCCTACTAACATGTATCGATATTAGAAAGTAGAAGAAGAAGAAGAAGAAGCTTGAAAGACTTTCCCCTGCAGATTCGAAATGAGTCGAGTCACACAGACATTAAAAGAGCGATAAAAGCCTATTGGAAAATTATAAATCAATTGCTATCCCGTCTACTTTTTCAAAAGTTTTTGAAAGGGTATTCTATAGTAGACTGGTGAACTTCCTATATACTTGTTTTTTACAGAATCGATCCACTCAGCCGCTATCTTTGCTCACATATTAGCCATAATGAACTCCCTTGATATCAGCATTACCACAACTAACATTTAATTGGATTTAAGCAAAGTTTTTAACTTAATGCTTTATAATATCTTATTTATAAAGCTTGAAAGGATAGGTGTCAAGGGTACTGGAACAAATCGTACACGAGCAGTTCACATTAAGGGAAAAAAGGGCAGTTTAACTAATCATTCTTATCAATCCCCTTTTGCCTTCATAACCACAGCACCAAGTCAGGGTTCTCTGCCTTGGAACCACTTAAATGTTGGTGTGATATCTAATAAAGAATCAGATCTAGCTTATCAAATAGCCAATCTGACTGCTGAACGAATACATGACTGGTGTGCAAAAAAGCCGTAGGAATTTACATATAAGAAATACCTGGTTGTGAATGCCAACTTACTCAAATCCATTCCGAGTTGTAGTTGTTTGGTTTGGATGCGTGATGAGAAATAACAAAATTCACTCATTTGCTATTAAGCTTTTGCATTGCATTTTTCAAAACGCGCTTACATGGTTTAGTTTAATTCATCGATCAAATTTTATTACTGATATTGATTTCTGATTCCAAGTTCAGTTTCCGTTACATGACGGTCAGTGAGCTTGCCGCGCAATGGCTTATAGATTAATTTGAATAAAACTAAAAAGAAACAATGACGATGATGGGTGATGAAATGCTCCAATTGTCCTTTATCAGAAATTTTATTAGCAATCTAATACTATTTCTAAAAAAAAATAGTATAGGCCATATCTGTAAATTCATTCCTTTTAAATTTAATACAAACTCTTTGTAAATGGTTATAAAGAATTAAACAAGTTGACGGTTTTGTCCTCACCACAGTTTTTGCCTTATTGAAGACTGCAGTCTATAAACAACTAAAATATGTTTTATGCAAGGAACAGAGCCGGACTAATAATTTATTTTTAATGACGATATCAATAATGTATGAGTAGGTATTCGCGAAGAGAAATTCAGACGTTAGAGGATATAAGGTTAATAAATCAGTATTGGTAAATAAGCGATTCAAATTAAATTAAAAGCAACAAAACAAATATTAAGTTAAAGCTAAATCGTTGCTATTCAAAAACTGCATATTTTTCTAATAAATAAGTCATACTGCAAGAGCCTTTCCAATAGAAATGGCGAATCTTTCACTTGTATACACTAGATAAGGTCGACTATTATTACAAGAAGACGATTTTTATTACGAAACTCTAAAAAGATAACAAGATAATGTTTAAAGGGAGAGACAGTTGATGTGCTTTTGAACAATAATACACTCAAATATCACATAATCGCAATCTAATAAATATAATGGGAAGCGAAGAGGCCTTTTCAGATATACGTGCGTTAGCAGTACCTATTTGGCTCGTAAATTATCTATACAAACTTTCTTGTGGATTCAATCCGTGTATTCAGTTTGCGAGAGTGACAGTTGATGTCGTGTTTTTGATCAATAATTCACTCAAATTTCACATAATCGTAATCTAATAAATTAATGGGAAACGAATAGACTTTTTTTGAATTCGTGTTAAAGAAAAATGGAATATGATCAGTCACTAATTTTTCTTCGACGTGGTTCTAATAAGCGAAGATCCATCGGAACTGAAGACTTCAAACAGCTACACCATATGCCTCTCAAAAAATAGGACTCGAGGTCAAAATCACAAAAACAAAAATCCTCAGCACGCAAAAGATTCAACTTTCAATCGGAGGGAAAGAGATCGAAAATGTAGACGAGTATATATACCTAGGGCATAAACTCAAAATTGGTAAAGAAAATCAAAAAACAAAAATACCGCGAAGAAGAGATCAACGTTGGGCTGCATTCAAAAAACTAGGATTTATACTCAAGAACAGGGATGTCCCTATGAACCTAAAAAGGAAAGTGTACGATAGCTGCATAGGTACTTCCAGTAAACACTTACGGGCTGGAAACAATGAGCCTCACAATAAACAGCGTATATCGCCTGCAATGCACGCAGCGAGCTATGGAAAGACAAATGCTGGGGGTCAGTTTGAGAGATCATATGAGGAACGAAGAGATTAAAAGAAGAACCAGAATAACGAATATAACCGAGAGAATAGCCAGATTGAAGTGGCAATGGGCAGGAGACGTGACCAGGATTGATAGCAATAGATGGACATCTAGAGTATTGAAATGGAGACCCTGGGAAAATAAACGAAAATTGGGTAGGCCAATGAAGAGATGAGCTGACGATATTAAAACCGCAGCGGGAAGAAACTGGACACGGAAAGCGCAGGATAGAGATATCTGGAAGAGACTTGAAGAGACCTATCTCCAGCAGAAGATAAAAATATAAAAATGTGAAATACGTAACATAACGTGTTTGGGTCAGAGCTAGACATTTCTTGCCCAGAAACGGGCGACGTCAATTGAATTTGGCTTTGCTGCCATAAGGTCCTCTATAGTGCATTTGGCGGGGCTCAGTGGACAAGTGTACATATGTAGCGTGGTTTGTATTACTCCACATTCGCAGAGGTTAGAGTCTACAGGGTGGCCCCATTTATTGAGAGTGTATCTTGGTCTTGCAGTGCCTGTACGCAGTCCATTTAGTGCCCTCCAGGTTTTCCAGTTTTCATCGCATCCCGGTGCCAGTTATTCTTTCGGCTCCATCCAGTGTTGATCAGAGGTCTTCCTCCAGAGGTCCATCCTGGTTTTGGGTTCTTCAATATCTTCCGTCGATCTCAGGAAACTTCGCTTTGATTTTAGTCGCTGATGGGCCGGTTGGAGACCGTAGAGGGGGTGGCGTTCCGATCATGCTGCTTTAAGTCGTTCTTTGAAGGCAGCTGCCTCTCTGCGGCTGGCAAGAGGAGCGATGCCAGGTGGTGGTGGATCTTGTCCAGAGGTGTGGGCCACAAGCATCCGATCATAATTCTGCTTGTCTCGTTGAGAGCGACATCAACTGGCCTTGCGTGTTCTGATCTATACCAGACCGGGCATGCATACTCGCTGGCCTAGTGACAGAGGGCGAGTGCTGAGGTTTTGAGGACCCTAGGTTTGGCTGCCCAGTTAGAACTTAAATCAAAGAAGAAGAAGTTAGAACTTGTCAGCTTACGAATGATATTATTTTTCCGCTAACTTTTAGCTTGGTATTGAGGCAATCCGTTTGTATATTAAGGCCCTATCTAGAGTTACGCCCAGGTATTTAGGGTTAAGGCAGTGCCCCATTCGTACTCCCTTCCATACGATTTGTAGTTTTCTGCCGGCCTGCTTATTACGAAGGTGGAAGGCACAAACTTGTGTTTTCCTTGGATTTGACTTCAATTTGTTATTTCGATAATACAGATCCAGCTCCACTAGAGCACCACTCAGACATTGTTCCACCTCCTCGAAAGTTTTTCCTTG
>JAEQML010079488.1:0-11973 GCA_016904865.1 Pissodes strobi | reverse complement strand
TAACGTTATGGATGATCCAGAGCCAAGTACAAGTAGGGGCCAAGAAAAAAAGTGGCAACGAAAGCATTTGAAAGATAATGAGTTGGAAGAATTGATGAAGAAATTTGTGGAAAAAAGCGACCAAGAGCCAGAAGATAATTCAGACAGTGAAGAAGACGATGTGATAGAACCTTTTGATATAGATGAAAACGAAGAGATTGTGAACGAAAATATTAATGAAGAAACGGAAGACATCGAAATAGTGGAAAGTGATGGTGAAAAAATTGAAAATGATAGTCAAGTTAGAGATACTGAAGAAATGGTAAGCGTTGTTAGTGTACCTACCAGACTTTACGGAAAAAAACAAATTTAAATGGAGTATACTGAGACCGAACAATCGTACTCGACGCACTGCAAAAAAACTAGTAGTTCATTTACCAGGAAATAAAAACGAAGCCCGATATATCAAGCCAGAGCTTCAAGCATTCTGTTTTTTTTTTACCGATGACATCATGAAACAGATACAGGAATTCACAAACAAAGAAATAGACAGACAGCGTCCTCAATATAAATGTGACCTTGAGAGGGCGGAAGATCAAACAGAGTTTTCGGATACTGCCTTAAGACCCACTTTTACCAAACATACTACAATAAGCGAATTGAAAGCACTATTTGGACTTTATATATTGGAGGAGTTCTAAACATGAATCATGTCACAGTAAAATAATTATTTGATAGGTATTCCGGTGTAAGTTATTTTCGCTGTACGATGCCTCAAGCCCGATTTGAGTATCTTACTAACTGTCTACGGTTTGACGATCGCAATACCAGGGAAGAAAGAAGAAAGTTAGATCGCTTAGCCCCTATTAGAGGCCTGTTTGTTCATATTATTCAAAGAAGCCAGGATTTATACGTCCCATCCGAATACTGCACTGTGGACGAGCAGCTACTTGCGTTCAGAGAAAAATCTCAATTTAAAATGTACATTCCGTCAAAGCCTGATAAATACGGCATTAAAATTTTAATGATGTGTGACGCAAAAACATTTTACATGATAAATGCCAAAGTTTACTCCGGAAGAGGTTCAACTCCTGAAGGCATGTCCGTTGCAGAATACTACTCAGTTGAAATGACCAAACTAATACATGGCACAAACCGAAATTGTACATTTGATAATTGGTTTACTTCTGTTCCGATGGCCCAAAAGTTGCTATATGGACATCGGGTAAGAATTATAGGTACTATGAAAGTAAATAAAGCTGAAATCCCGCAGAGCTTTATAAACAAAAAGGATAGAAACAGGAATAGCGCTATGTTTGCATTTAGCGAAGATCTAGTTCTCCTTTCTTATTGCCCTCCAAAATCTAAGACTAAAAAAACTGTCATATTGCTATCGAGCATGCATGATGAAGCAGATAAAGACAGAAGTGTGAAATTGCCTGAGATAATACAGTTTTACAACAGCACAAAAGGGGGAGTTGATACTATTGACAAGCTTTGTCATCAACACTCTCTATTAAGGAGAACCCGTCGCTGGCCTCTGTGCATATTTTATGGACTTCTGAATATTGTGGGGGTTAACTCACTCGTTCTTCTGAATGGTTCAGAAGCAAGAGAAAAAGAGAAAGTATCGAACAGGCGGCTCTAGTTGAAAAAGTTAGCTCTGTCTCTCATGCAGCCTTACATGAGAGAAAGATTGACTTGGCCAACTTTACCTGCATATCTTTGCGAAGCCATCAAGGGTATTTTAAACGAAAGTGGACCTGATGAACCCAAAGAAGAGATACCTACAAATTCAGGTAGATGCAGTTTCTGTACGCGATCCCGAGACCGTAAGAGCCGAACAAGGTGCAGTATGTGTAAAAAATTCATCTGTGCTGAACACCAAATAAAAATTTGTCCGGGATGTTCAGGAAAACAACAATATTGTATAAAATTATTAAAAAGAATTAGTTGTATTTGTTTTGAAAAGTTATTTTTAATAAATACATTCAAACGTTACTTTTTGAGTTATTTTTTAATGGGGTACTAGTGTAACCCAGGGTAGTAAAAGTGTAAGTTTAAATGTGGGTAGGGTTTAAAGGTTGAGGAACACATATTGTACAAGTAACGAATGAATCGATATTATAGGTACAATTCATTCACAATAATTCATAAAATGTAGAATACCATATACAATGTTAAAAGTACACTAAAACACAAAAGATAAAAAATCTGTAATTGAGTAAAACGCCTTATCAGTAAGGATCTCTTTAATTTTGCCATAAAATACCTTACAAGGCAAGTCTCTAAGACTGTTTGGTAAGATATTGAAAAGTTATAACTGCCCAATAGCCGGAGACATCTCGACACTTTCTTAGCCCCAATATAAGGATATCAGATTATCTTCATCACATGCATCATAATTATGCATGCCTACATGTGACCTGTGATTCACTATTTTTTTTATAAAGAGTAAATTTTGTAACATATACAGGACCGGTTTTGTTAAAATTTGTAGGTAATAAAACCCCTTCTACAACCACAACTGTAACCGACATTGATCATCACTCCTATCACTCTCCTTTGAATGACTAACAGCCTACGAGCCCCGTAGAGCGTTCCTCAGCCAATAGAGTACGATATCTGGGATTGGAACAATGCAAGGCATACTGTTTTGAATGCAGCTGCAGAAACACAACCCGAGAGGCGTCTCATCACAAACACAGATCAATGTGACATTCCACTGTCGCCCTACGATGAGGATGACCCTCAAGAATCTTGCCTCTGACACGCTGTCACCCATCTCCCTCATTATAAATATCATCATTTTGCTCTTATTCTTGGTTAAGAAGGAGCCTATTTGACTGGAACCACTTACTCGCCCACTATGGATATCTGGGATCTCATAAGAGAATCCTTCAAAGAGGCACCAGCAGAAGACACAGTTGTGTCATCAGCAAACAGAGTGTATACTGCAGCAGAATCACTTGCAGGTAAGCCATTGATATAAATCAAAAATAGAACTGAACCCAGGATTGAACCCTGCGAACACACCGGAAGTCTCTTCATCGACTTGACCCCATCGCACCTCACACTCTGGCACTTGCCTGCAAGGTCAGACTTTACTAGCTCAAGACTGCTGGTAGCAAAGTTATAAAATTAAAGTTTTTCCAACAAGATGGTATGGCCAACACAATCGACAGATTTACTTAGTAGCACAAACCACTGAGCTTGTTGAATGCTTACATGATGCGCGATGTCAGATCGAGAATAGTCATAGTTGTATTTTTCCCCGGCGAAATCCGAACTGAGGGCAGAAAAAAAAAACATTTTTTTTCATATAATGCCACTAATTGCAATGCTATACATTATTCAAAGATCTTAAAAACAATCGGGAACAATGAAATTGGCCTATAATTTCCGAGAAAATGTGGGTTCCAGCTTTTGAATATGTAGTGGTGTGCATGCAATAGAAGCATAAAAGCATTTCCTACCTTAGAAAAACTATCAGTACACATATTTTGTTAAATTATCGATACAAAGATATAGATCTAGTATACGGTCTCAGTCCTATCACAACATAATAGAATTATACACTTCTCACCGCCGCTGGCGCAAGTGGTTGTTTTACTTAAGTTCTATGCTATGTAGACGAGTTAGTAGTGAGGGATCGCTTGAGCGGTGAGCGTGCTTCTATGCAATGACACGACAGGCGGCCAGTTTGAGCCACTTAGTCCACCGCCAGCGGCCACGTTGAATGGCAGCGGTATAATTTATATATTCATATTTGAGTTATCATAAGCCTGTTGTTTCATGTTTGGAGAATGACCGACGATAATGATAATGTAGAATAATAATTCAAAAATCGAATTGATAGTGTACAAATAATGTCATTAAATCAATTTCTTAACCCCTTTCCTGGTATGCTTGTGTTTCCGAAGAAGTTTCATTTCAGCAGTGTGTTATAAGATTACCTGTTCATTTTTTTTAGCACGTCAAAGAAACATTTAATTATTGGCTATTATATTAAAATTTCCGAAAGAGACCATATTTCGGTGGAGCAAGGTAAGTAATTTTACATATTTGCCTACCCAACTGTAACTAGCATTGCATGCCAATGGTCATATGTCAGTAGCGTTATCATTTTTTTTGTAAAAACTTTCAAGCAATTAATTACTGCCAGATAATGGAAAGCCACTAATATCTCTTCATATTAACCTTCAGCTTATCGATTATAAATATTAGTTCTTTTCTAATGCAATTTAACTTACACTTACAGCTTTAATGGCGGAAACAATTATCTAGTAACCTATACCCGGTATAATCTAGGCTTAGAAAATTGTATTTAGCTTCATAATTGTAGTCCTATGCAATTTAAGCATACACCTCTTTTAACACTATAACTGCGGTATTTATTGAGGTAGATTTAACATTTACCTGTACTAAAATCTCCAGTTCATCTTGCTTAGACTCAAACAAACGAACAAGCAACTCCAAAACTTGGTTATGCAATAAGGTGTGACAGGTCACCACCTCGTCAAGGAGCGCAAGATGTATTGGTGTGTGTTCTGTTGATAGTTTGAAGTAGCTAGGTTCTGTTACGGTACATTCAACCCATCGAATGACCCCTAAAGAAACTACTGGAAACCTAAAATATATAACAGGTAAAGCATGAAGCTTTCTGTGGCGAGGAGGCATAAGTATCGGCATAATACTAATAATTAAAAATGCAGCAGTGTAATTTAATTTGATTTTAGATGTGGCTTTATGACACAGTAACATCCGAAAAGCGGAAAGACCTAACTCAAGCAAAAGTATTACGATATTAATGATCATTCATAAATATATCATGCATTAATATAGCTTAAATCTGCTTCTCATGACAATATAAATTAGGTAGACAGGCGCAAAAGCAATATACATTTTATGTGGGCCTACAAACATCTAAAGGTTATAAGATCTACGCTAACACCTTCAGAAAATTTTTGAATTCAAAAAGAACATCTACATCTGCTTTAAAATTTGGTACATCGTGCAGTACTTTTTTCATAATATTGGGATTGTTTTCAGTCGAATCTCCATATTTTACAGCAGCTAAATTCCTAGCAGTTCCGGTTTCCCCGCTTTAGAGCAACACATGAACGATTTTTCATGAAACAAAGCTCTCTTAAACCATTAGTAAAATTTTCTACCTAATAGCGAATCATATCCAATATATTAGAAATACTATAACTCCGTTAACATAAGTGATATAATATTCAGTACAAATTTAAAATATTAATATTCACTTGATGTATACATATCTCGCCATTCAACATAAAAATTTGCTTTTATTATGCTCTATTATTTGAATCACCTAACATATGTATCTTCTTAATTATAATACTAAACAGGGTACTAATCTCCAGAGCTTCACAACGAAATATAATATCGGAAAAATCGCAAACCTGGCCGATCTTTTGTTCCAGCTAAAACTTTCTCAACGGTACAGCATATATGCTGTACCATTGAGAAAGTTTTAGAGTAATACCATATTATAATAAAAGACTATTAAGATAATCGCAATGCTAAAATTTCTCACTAACAGAGGGATGCTATTTTTTCAAGCGCAGGCGGCGACTTGTCAAGAAACAAGTTGACCTTGACCACTTTGTCCGGATTTCGTTTGCCATTGTAGTTATGATATTATTATTTTATAATAAAAGGATAAATCTAGTGTTTCTTATAAACCTCCAGTCAGTTGCTAACATTTTGATATAAACTGCAGATCAATTGAGAAGGTAAACCTAATTTACGTATACATTATTGGTCTTCTGGAATGATTAATTGAATTTTGCTGATAAATTCTTGTTAATTAAAAGGAAATTTTGCAAATAATTTACTGGTCAATTGAAATGATAAATTAACTTTTCATATAATCTTCTGGTTAATTGAAGTAATCAATGAAATTTGGCATATAAACTGTTGCTAAATCAAGATTACCATTTGATTTTTCTCATAAACTGATATTCAATTGAAACGATAAATCTAGTGTATCTTACAAATCGCCAGTCAATTGAAACGACACTTATATTAAATTTTCATATAAACTGCAGGTGAGTTGAAAAGGTAAATCTAATTTACCTATAAATTATTGGTCATCTGGAATGATTGAGTTTTGCTGATAAACACTCTTATTAATTCAAACGAAATTTTGCATATAAACTGTTGCCCAATTGAAACGATAAATTAACCTTTCATATGATATGCTGGTCAACTGAAGTAATCAATGAAATTTGGCATATAAACTGTTGGTAAATCAAAACGAACAACTGATTCTTCTCATCAACTGATAGTCGATTGAAACGATAAATATAGTGCTTCTTACAAACCGCCAGTCAATTGAAACGATTAATTAAAATATAATAATTAAATTAAAATTAAATAAAAGATTCATATAAAATGCAGGTCATTTGAGCAGTTAAATCTAATGTACATATAAATTATTGGTCATCTGAAATGATGAATTGACTTTTGCCGATAAACTCTTGCTAATTCAAACGAAATTTTGAATATAAATTGCTGGCCAATTGAAACGATAAATTAACTTTTCATATAATGTGCTGATCAGTTGACGTGATGAATGAAATTTGGCATAAAATCTGTTGGTAAATGAAAACGACCAACTGATTTTTCTCATAAACTGATAGTCAATTGAAACGGTAAATCTAGTCTTTCTTAAAAGTTGCCAACAAAATTGTCGTATAAACTTCAGGGGCGCAAATAAGACCGTGCTTGAAATATTGCGCACACATATGGACTGCGGCACCAAAGCACACCCTAAACCTGCTGGATTCCATTCAGAAGAGAGCTGTGCGCCTTGTCGGCGACCCGGAATCCGGATAGTCTGAACCCCGCAGGCATGTGGCAAAGATGTCTCTATCTTACAGATACTTTCATGGCAGATCTTCCCAGGATTTGGCCCGCCTCGTCCCGCCTCTGACAACGCCTGTCAGACAGTCACGACAGACGGCAAGAGTACACCAGTCACTTCCAGGACATCTGTCTCCCCCTAATTACAACCTACAACTATTCAAGAACCGTGTCAATCAATATCTTCGCACACACACCGCTCGTCGAGCGCCATAGGATCTCCCTTTGGTGTGAATGCCACTACAATAAAAAAATAATATTGGCAATGTTACTGCTCCACCGTTACATCTTCTCAATCGTGTATAAGTGGATATTTCAGTACAGAAAAGAACTTGCAGCGAAATATTGTAGGTTCCTTCTTTTTTGAAAAATCGTTTTTTCAAAAGAAAAAAAATCCTAAAAAACGAAAAGAGAAACATTCCAGACCTAAATTCGTTATAGGGTTTCTTAAATTACACAAGTTTGAAATGCCGGCTGATAGATATAAAACCCAAACCATATGAGTTATCAAAACAGACACTTTTACAGGAATTTCATTTGGGAAAATTAATATTTCATATTTCAATCTGACATCATACGTTTTCAAAAATCAAGCAAGGGGAAAAAATGGTTCAAAAACTGTAGCTGTCAAGCCTTCTATGTTTTTGGTAAAAATAGAAATAATTAAAATGCTAATTTATTCTACTCTCAATGAAATCTACAAAATTATAGTTCACATGCGTATGCGAAAAACTTTTTAGCCCATTTTAATCGTGTGAGATTATCTCCAATTATATACCAACCTTAGAGACTGATAGATAGTGGCTAATTCTGCCATTAACTCACTGCTACCTTTGTTACCATTACAGATGTTATGCACAGTCTCTACTGCTCTTATTGTGGGCTGAAGCTCATCCTTATTACACACTCTTTTTTGGCCTAAAAAACAAGTTAAGTATGAGGATTCAGTTCTTAAGTTTGTTTTATTAATTACCACAAAATGCGTCCATTTACTTTACAAATATCGTTTCTCTTCTCTAACTAACTAATGTATATTTATCGGCATTCATACATATGAATATTGACAAAAACGTACGAACTTTCCATTAGTAGAATAAGTAAATTGCTTTCTAATGGCAATACAGAATTCAGTGCCCTATGTAGCTCAGTTGATAGAGCGCTGAAAAGTCGCTGATTCAAATCCAGAGGGAGGGCTGAATATTGACATACATTCGTTGTGTAAACATATGTTTTAATATTTGGATTTTAGACGATAAAACTACTTATCATCCAACAGAATGATGAATCAAGTTTTTTGTTCCGAGAAAAAACGAATACAATTTAGAACAAAAGCCTTAATAATGTTTTTTTTTACATTAGAACAATTCGTTACTGAGTTGGTCAAATTTACCTTTTTTTGGTTGTGTCTCGCTCACACTTGCTGCATATGCCAATAAATGTATATATTTCGGTTTGTGATCTGGATTCAGCTTTACTCCAGGTTTAAAAAGAGCATCCACAAGTAATTCTAAAAAAATAAACATTTATTTATAAATGTTCCTTAACTGTAGTAAATTCAAATCAAATCTACACTGTTTAAGTATTGCCATCATGTGAAAAGTTGTATTTTTTAAATAGAAAAATTATCGAGCATTGTACGTACAATGGTGCTCCAAAAAATAATCGACAACTAATTCGTGAAACAAAGAGAAGAAAACTTTTCAGCCAAGCATTACTGGAGGAATGCAATTCTTAGTATACATCTCATTTTTAATGCAAGCTAATCTAACCCAAAAATTAAGCAATACGTCTGACGAACACATCACTTAAAATTCACAGATAGATATCCATAATTTAGAACTTTTACGTTCGGTAGCATTCATTTCAATTGTTACGTTCCGTAACAATATCAAATAAAATATAGATCTAAATCGAAGTTATAAAAATATATTACAACGTAGGACATTTATTTATATTCTATTTATTTTACAAAGCGCCTGTTAATGACACGCACCAATAAACACTAACTGAAAATGTTTTTGTAAAATTCTTCACTAGAATAATTGGCCTTTATTAGTTAATAACTGTATTTTAAATAATATTTGACTGACAATTTATCTGATGTCAGAAGATAAATGGTTTACTATTAAATATAATAGATTTTTCGATAAGTTTTAGAGAGAATAGCCAATGCACAAACATCAGAAGAGCGAGCAGCGTAAACCTAAGAATTCTCAACCTCTTGATCACTCACTGCTGACCCTGTATACTTGGGAATAATCTGCTTCTTACCTGAGTTTGCTTGTAATTAATTTGCTTAGTCAAAGAATCCAGGTAAAAAGTGTCATCTTGGTTGTCATACTTTATTCACGGCACATATAACAACCAGCAATATCACATCTTCTTTTTTCGCATTTGCGCAAGTCCGCGCGCAAGATTTTCCTTGGTAGGAAATCCGTCAAACTGCCGCCAGCGGCGTCGTGTTTTTACGACTGGTTAATTTTATTGCTATTGGATTTAAATCGAAACCATAGGCGTGTATTGTCAAATAATTGACATTGCGAGAGACGAACGTTGTTTATGACATTGGGTAAAGCAAAAAGCTATGGTGTTTAAGCAATAAGAACTTGTACAAACCAGAAATATTCTTCCAAAAAGAATTTCTTTAGATTTCCTGCTCATACAACAAGGTATACATATATTTCATAACCCATTGATATTTGAAATTTTATATTACGGCTCTGTTAAAGGAAAATCATACTTATATATTTCAAATCCCGCCCTGACTTTTCCTACCCAACTGACATTAGCAAGGTCAAATTAAATTTTTCGCCTGACAGGTCGAGTAATATTGCTGGTTGTTATATGTGCCGTGCTTTATTCACTAAAAATCTACACAAGAGTCTAGGGAACACACAGGAGGAGCTCCGAAATTTTCTTCCGTATTCCAGATTAAGCAAAGATAATCGAAACTAACTTTAACTAGCCAAACAAGCGCATTGACACGAGCGCGTTAACCAAACTAACCGAAACTTAACCCGCCCTTAACCCAAACAAATCTAACTATGATTTTGGACGTCGCAAAATATCGGCCCCTAAATGGAGCCCCTGGGGTCCAAAATTAACGGTTTAAGGGGCCCCCCCCCCCCCCCCGACCATCCCTGCAGAACGTCAACCCTTTCGGACGTCAAATCGATTTTTTTCTTCCCCACAGCCTCGCCCCTAGGGGCGTCAACTTTCTAATGTCCAGATTCGGACGTCTCATCACCGAAAACCTCCGACGGCTGATTTTCGTCGAACTTGGACTTGCCTAAAGACGAGTTCTATTCCGAGCTCACGTTTCCCAATACAAAGAATTTCATGTCCCAGAAAAATGAAAATTTTTCGAATTATAGCCGATTGTCTGAAAATCTCGATTTTTTTTAAGCCAAAAATTTTCGAATTTTTTTTTTGAAAATACCCGTTTTCATAACGGAATCGATTAAAGGGGTCCATTTACATGCCATTAACGTAAAAATTAAATCGTCGTTCGTCTTATGGCCCGGTTTAACATGAGATACAAAACCTGTGGAGAATATATCTACAAAGGCAAGAAATTCAACGCTCGCAAAGAAGACGTAGAAAACGAAGATTATCTTGGCATTCGTATATATCGATTTTATATTAAATGCACCAGATGCCTGCAAGAGATATCATTTAAAACTTATCCAAAAAATACCGATTACGAAATAGAAGCTGGAGCTACAAGGAATTTTATGGCTCTAAAACTTGCAGAAGAACAGGCTCAGAAAGAAGAAGAGAAGGCAAATAACCCTATGAAGCTGTTAGAAAACAGGACGAAATAGTCAAGAAATGAGATTGAACTATTAGAGTCTCTAGGAGAATAGAAAGACTTGAACAAACGCCAGGAAATAGTAGACTTTGACACCATGCTGGCTGCCTATGATTCTCATCTGAGTCAGCAAGAAAGAGAAGATATGTCAAAACAACTCGATGAACAATATATAAAGACTGTTAAATTTAACAATCCAAATAAAAGGAAGCTAATTGTTGAAGAGGCAATAATAGAAGATTCTACTTCAGAATTGCCTACAAAGTCTATAAGGAAAGAGGTACCCAGTGCATCTGTAAAGGCCGGCTGGTCTTTAAATAGTAATAAACCAAAATCTACCTTAGTTATCAACCCCAATATAGGCCTAATTAAGATGAAAAGTAATTATAAGAAGAAAAATTAATCAGTAGTGGATAAAGTAGGGACTCTTGTGAGTTTATCTAATTCTAGTAATGCTGTGATTTCAAGCAACGGTTTGTCACTGTTGGTGCCATATTCTGATAGTGATTCCAACACATTTGAGTAATATTTATAACTAAGATTTTGTTTGAGGACAATCATCATTAAAAAAATATTAATATGTTAAGAATGTTATATTAAATGCAATAGGAATACAAGTGTAGCACCGCCAGTTATTTGGAACTCAATCCTGACAGTCAACACTCAAGACTCAAGCCTTATAGCAAGTCTGTTATGGACCTATGAAATTATAGAAGCCTTGGGAAGCCATGTGACCAAAGGACAAAATAATATTGAAACAATATTGAGTTGGCTTTAGCAACAGTTGCTACGGAGGGCGGTTGCCGTACAAATCAATATTTGCTATTAATTTCCAAACTATCGTTCTAAATATAAGTATCGGTTTCTGTTCATAACTGCTTACTTTATAACTTACTACTATTAACATACCCAAACTAACTAATCTAACCACGCGAAACCGGCTAGACCTCACCACCTCGTCCCGCCCGAGGACCCAGCCACCGTCGATGCATACGCATACACAGTTGTTCACGGTATTTGACGGTACAAAGTACAAAGTTTACAGAATATGCAGGTATCTGCCGCACGCTTGTGATCTCAATGCATTAAAGTTTCGACAGTGAGCGAGGCAACTTATATTTATTCTGTAAACTTTGCCCAAAGATTACACCGAGGGGTGTAATATCCGGGGACCCAGCTGGCCAATTTACAGGACCCCGGTTTGATATAACATTATTTAATTGTAAATGAATGGTCCTATAAGTTGATTATCTAAAAACAAATTATACTATTTGACTTTGTAAATATTT
>JAEQML010079487.1:0-11973 GCA_016904865.1 Pissodes strobi | reverse complement strand
TTTTTTTGAGCTAACTGTTTCCGAACTAACTATTTCTGAATTGACTCTCTTCAGTACTCGATTTCTTAATTTGAGTTCTTCCATAGAAAACTAAACTGTGAAATGAAGAAATACATACAGAACTGCTGGTTTTGTTATGTTTATTTAAGAGGGAAAAGTCAGGGTCGGTTGAAAGTCGATATAGCGCAAGGTCAACATATATGTGGACAAGGATGGGAAATATATTAATTTCTGATGAGAGAGACTCCTGAGTTAATCAAAGAGGGAGAGCCCTCACGGGGGATAAGATAATTACCTTCTCCGCGAGGACTCACTCTCTTTAACACACTACTACGGTCAAATTTTGAACTGTAACAATTTCTTCACAATCTTACGATCCTTATATTTGTTTTATCTGATAACGGATCCTGACGGTTCAGAAAAAATCCTCGTAACTTTTCTATGAAAATTTTATTCTAGCACCAAAAAAAAGGCTGTATACGGGAAAACCCTGTACGTTCAAAGTAGATTTTTCAAACTGAATATTTGAAAAAAAATCAGCAAATCGGCATTTTCAGTCGAATCGAAGCGATTTTTTGATATGATGTACTCCTAACCCCTCTTTAATATACGAAAGTTTGGCTGCTCCATATTATTCTATTTCTAGAAATAAAATATTATATGTTGATGGGGCTTGACGAATGTCGAAATCGCGAACATTTTAAATTCAACTAACAGCCTATATAAAAAGCATCATTATTTGTAACGTGTGCTCTTGTATGGTTTTTAGCGTAGATTCTCGTCAAGTGATCGGCTTTTCTACATTTTCTCTGGTCCCGGTTTTTTCGATCCTCTCTACTTTTTCGGCGCTAACTCAAACTGACCCCTCTTTCAAAAATATACAAGTCCAAAAAAAATTCCGCTATTTTCCGATTCTTGCCAATTTTAGTAGTGTTTAGTGAGGACGTTTTAAGTAATTAAAGTTGCTTTTTTCGACAGTTATCGTTTATTACAGCGAAATTTCGATATATCGCACTTGTGACTTAACAACCCGGAAACGGAAAGTCGATTCGCCTAAGAAATAGACGCGGTCCACAGTTGCAATTAAAGGGTTTGCTAAGTATTTAGAAATTTAAAGCCTTCTAACCCTTGTTCGACTTCTTTCAAGAATTCCCAAATGTTGGAAGATGAAGTTTACGGTTTTGCAAATGTTCAATTTCGTTTGCAAGGATTATCAAACAATTTCACCTTTCGAAGGTGAATTCAAAGAAGTTAAGCTAGAATCGGTTAAGAAAAACCGAAGACGAGAAGGAGTAATAAATGAAGCAAAGTTATTAATTAGTCGTAAAACTTTAACTCTTGCCCATTAATGGGAATAAGCAATGTAAATTTGAAGAAAAACAATAGAATTATTATACACACATAAAAATTATTGATACATAGTACAAAAAAATTATCTAATTATTATCTTGTATAGGTACTAAAAAGTTTTATTTATTTAAAAAAATAGAGGCATTTGAATGAACAGCTAAAACCTCTAACGAAAGGATGATTGCTTTTGAGTATTATTTTATTTATTTTCAAATATATAAGGACATTTGAATTTACATGATCTTCTCAAGAACTTTCAAAAGTACAGGCAAAATAGAAATTGAAATTAAAACTGTAATTGAGCGCAGATGACTAAAGTAAGACAGATTATATACGAATAGAATAACAAGCTGTGTAACTTCCCAAAGGCGTCTGAGATGAGGAGAATGAGGAGGATATTTCATTTATATGAAATTCCTTTAAATAATTTTGAAACTTATTTGAATTTAAATACAGAGCCGTAGCCAGGGGTACGCCAGGGCAGGCGCAGCCTGTCCTGGCAAATTATTTGCCTACCCAAGATCATTCCGAGGATAAGGTAAAAAACGAAAGTAATGGCAACTACGTGCCACATGTTGTCTTGTGGGAGTAGATTTGGCAAACTGGCTTTTTTATTATCCAGCAGTGCTGTCAGATCTACCGTTTTTACGATAGATCCACTATTTTCACTCATACTGTAGCTACCGTTCTACCGCAGAGACTCGTAATTCTACCGCAAAATTGAAAATAAAGTAATCATATGAGTTGATCTATGCAAATACTAAAAGTAAAGTAAAAAAATAATCAATGGACAATCGATAAAATTATGAACACGATTCGGTTCCTCATCTCTATGCAGACGTCGCAAACGACTTATTTCGGATTTCGGGAATTCCCTGAAGCGACCAGCTGCGATTGCGGTTTGATTTTGCGTAGTATTTCCCTAAACAATTACCTTTTATATCATATTTATCCATCGATTCGTGACGTGTGGCGTATCTTGTCTGTAGTTTTTGAATATTTTGAATGTATATGACCATAAGGTGAGTAAATTGATACGTAATATCAACATTTTAAATATCGAAATGTATGTTTTCAATTATTAGTTCTGAAGAATCTTATTTAGCTGATGACCCATCAGATCTTAGCTACAGTAAGGCAAAAAATAAAATATGCTCAAAAATTTTAAACAGAATCGGAATAAGATTCAGAATTTAAAAACAGGCTAGCGCATGAAAAAGCAGATACTGAGGGTTGTTGCAAAATTTGCCATAAGAATATTAACATCAGTTCGGGAAAATTACAACTTGTAAAACGTCAATAATTTAAAGTATTGATTTTTATATTTTACAAAATACTCTTAATTTTGAAAATTGTGTTAGTTTTTTCCTTTAACCAAATCACAAAATTATTTAAAAATTTTAGTGTTTCCTAATTTTACTTGTAAAATATTAAACAACCAAATTTATAATAATATATCTACTGAAATAAAATCTTGCTTCAGTGTGGACTGTGGACACGTTTTGGCGTGCGCCAAAAAGAAAATTATGACGTCATATTGTGATTGCTACCGTTTTCAATTCTAAATCTAGATTTTTCTATTCGTTTAGATCTGGCAGCACTGTTATCGAGTAGATACTAGTACTTTCTCTTTCAATATCAGATACTTAGTATTAGATGCTTCGTAATCATAAGCTTCGTAATAGATATGTGGGGAGCGGACTCGAATACTTGAAAATTAATTAGATATTGCTTTTAACAATATGAAATACAGTAAATACTTTTTGCCCATGAATATTTTTACTTGTTATTAAATAAAACACACAATTTTATACTGGCTAGAAATATATAATATGATTTGGTGGACATAGTAAAGTAAATCTAAAAACGCTTAAAGGAAACTTAAATTTTAAAATTTAACGTAAGCTCACAAACATCCCTCACTGTATTTTAGAACGACTACTCTCTATTATCTATTCCTGGGTTTTCTAATTATTAGTCCGCTTTCCTGTTGTTCAATAGAGTATTCCATTTATTAATTTGTATGGTATGTCAAAGAAAGGAATTTAATTTGTAACTTAAAATGGGGGAACCACTATTATATAAGATGTATTTTTGATATTTTTGTGTTTTATTTTGTTTCCCTTTTTTAGTTTATTCCACAAAAAGTAAATGAATATGTCGAGTTGTTAAAGAAAATAGTACATAGTTAGTTAATACTAATTATTATTTATGTAAATTAGTCTATTGTCTGTTAATTTTATTAAACATAAATGCTAAATGAGAAATTCAAACGTTGATAAGTACTAACATAGTTTATCCATGATGTATATTTTTTAAATAAAATAAACTATATGTGTGATGTGTGAGCCTGTCCAAAAGTTTATTCTGCCTGCCCTAAATATTCTTTCTGGCTACGGCCCTGTTTAAATATGATTGAAGTTTAATTAATTAATTATACTGCCTATGCAATTGGTAGCGTTGACACTATATCTCGCTGTAGAGGCCACGTCTAGAATCCTTAATAATACTTTAAAATCCCATCACTATATCAACAAACATGTCCGTAATGAGTTCAGTGTGAAGAGCATCAGTTGCCATACAGATAAATTTGAAAACATATTTTAATTAATTTTCTATTATGGTTTTGTCATCCTGCAGCTCAGATGGCTCAGCATAAGCAATTCCGTAGGTAAGACTCGTCATTCCGTACCCTTAAAAAGTCACATCCTCTCCGTGCGTGTCACGCACATGCGCAGGAGAGAAAAAAATTTCAGCGAAGTGGTCGATGCATGTTTTGGATGTGGCATATATGGTCACCTGCCAATTTCGACCAAGTGTACCATATTATTTTTGGGACATCTGCCTATTTGATAGCTGACCATTTTAGGCCAAGTGGACTATATAATTTTTTATTGGATGGCACTTGTCAATTTTCTGCAATACATATTAGTTTTAATCATCTCCTGACGATGCTAATATGGTTAGCGAAACGCTCGTCGAGTGCAAAAATTCTGTTTCGGTATTATAGATAAAAATTGGTTTTAGTGCATTTTACCGAAAGTTCCAAACACCAACTTAGTTAATACATATTTTCTAACTTAACCATTTTAGGCCAAGTGGATTTAGGTGATGTCGTCTGTCAATTTATGGCCAAGTGAGCTAGATCTTTTTTGCGGAGGTTTCTAATTAACTACTACCTTAATTCTATTATTTATGTTATATTATATTTGAAGTTAAATTCCAGTTATATCTAAAAAATATTAATTATTATATACATTTTTAAATTACCAAAAATCTTGACTTGAGCCATACGACCGATAATATAGTGAATGTTCGACTAGTCGTCCCACCAGACGCTGACCCATGATAATATTTTAGAGAATACTAGCTATGAGCTTCCTGAACGCATATATTATTCACTAATCAGACATTCAATTTCCTTCCTTATACCAGGTTGGAATTCCTCAAGACATATTAGCCAAGCAGTTAGTTCAACCATACATGAATGAACGATTACAAAACGCAAAACTACGACATGACCTGAGATCTGCAATTGCACGGGCTTTGGGAAACCAAGGTATTCCGCCGCAAGAGGACCATGATAACTACAAACTGCCAAGAAACGAAAGGAGGACCAGACCTGTTACATCTGTCCCTCAAAGAGAAAAAGAAGTTCTGTGTATTTATGCTGTACTTGTAAAAAAAACGTTGTGCCTGGAATGAAATATGACGTAGATGTGTCGACAAAGACTAGAAATTCCTATAAAATAATTTGTATATTGCAGAAAATTATTTTTTTTTGAGCTGTACGTTTTTATTCATTATATTATATGTTGTTTAATTTTTTCTAAAATAGCTCTTTATCGTTATTATTTTTGAATATGGTAAATAATTTGCATTTTTTTTTTGTTTCTGATAAGTTATAAACACAATAAACAAGGTTGGTAAAAACAATTAAAAAAAACTGATTAGTATAAAAACTGAGAATAAATCCTTTGTTTCATCTGTGTATAGTTTTTTAATGAAATGAATAAAATAGTAATAACTAATAGTATTTTTCGAAAAAAGATTATTGAAAACTTAATATTGTTTATTTTTGCGGCCCCAGGCCGCTCGACCTCGGTTGTGTACAACATAGTCACGACGTCGGTTAAGGGTTAATATATGCATAATAATTTTGAATGAAAGCTTTCAGTGAAATATTGGCAATAGCATTATTGATTTGCCAACCTTTAACAACCTACCTATCCAAATCTCAAAATTATGTGAACAAATTGTTAGCAGTTTAACTGTTTAGTAAAATACGTCCAATAGTCGTATGCATCCAATTATTTACAAGTCCCATTACCTCTAGGTCCAATTGTGACGTTTACGTACAAATATTATGCGTCTAATTAAATGCGACAAGTTTCCGAGCGTTCAGTTTTCCACGACGATATAGTTAAAATATATCAAACTATCCCGTCGTAATTGATAAAAAAACTGAAAGAGAAAATTTTACGACAATCTGTAACTGTTGCATCCTGAAAATGAGGAAGAAAACCCAATCATACCAATGATTTGAAATGCAACCTAACTGCGTTAGATTCGCTCTCAGGCTGATTTGTGAAGATATTTTCACCCGCCTGCCGGAAATTTCTGCATAACATTCTCACGGACTGTAAAAAAGTAGATTTTTCATATCTTTTGATATAAAACTAAATCATTGAATTTTAAGGTGACTATTTGTGTAAATCAGAGTTCGTAAAATAAATCTTTTTAAGCTTTTTGGTCCGTTTGTCGTTCGGCCTTCGCATTTCCATCCTTGAACCTAATTATTATAATGAGTATAATTCTGCATTGAATGATCTTTTTTCAGGACCGCTTTAAGTTTACGATCCTCAACGCCGTGCTGGTTACAAACAAAGCTGATTTGGCGGCGCTCGTCAACTCAGAGGCAAGAGTCATGCTGTTGTATTGTACCAAAGAAGAGGCTATTGACATTTTAACGGCGGCGAGGGATCTGCATCTGACGGGAGAGAATTATGTCTGGGTTGTGACACAGAGTGTTATTGAGACCGCCGTCCAAGCGCCCTATCAGTTTCCCGTCGGAATGTTGGGTAAGTTTTTTAACTGTATAAAGACATCAATCCTAAGTTCCTCTATTCAAGCAGTATTGTTTTTACTACAGACTAACAATATTCAAACTAATCAGATATCCATTATTCTCAAAGCGCATTCTAGCCACTTGCAGGTCTAGCTAAATGTCTAGAGTGAAAAAGTTTAGGCTTTGGCGCTATCTGTATATTTATTAGTGAACTACATTGATAGAATCATTTCAAAACCATTCGAAAGGTCATAGTTTATGCTTTAGCTCTATCTGTATAGTTATAAGCGAACTACACAGGCAGATTTGTCGATGGTGGCATCAATTTTTCATTTCGACATTTGATATTTAAGTTATCATTAGGATTTTAATTTTTGTTAATAACCATCTGATTTTTTGGCAATTTCAAAAGTACAAAGTCATTTGGACACGAAAAATATTTGGAATATAGTGAAACACAACTGATTTGTATTTACCGTTAATTTATAACGTAACAATCACTACTTTTAAAATAAGTCAAAATTGTACCACATTAACAACGTCTGGAATTTGTCAACACGTGATAGCTTTTAGTTTAGATAAAGAGAGAATATATCAGACAAATATAGCACTTAAATCCCAACCCCGCCCGTTAATAGTGTCAATGTTGTGTAGACTTCTATGATATATTGACTAATAAATATGTTACCTTTTTTTTTCTTTATCTGGGCGTGTTTGCTGAGTATATATATATTTTTTATTTGGGACTTAATAAACAAACTGTAATGCTATCCTTTGCCTTTAATAGTATTAAAACTGGACTCAAAAGAAGTTTAAGGATGACATTTCATAACTAATAAAACTAAAACTAAATTGAAAAAGAAATAAACTCAACTCGTGATAATTTTAAATTAAATGGAGATAAACAAAAGAAATGATGTGAAATGACACATCTTACAAATATAAATAATGTAACTTAAAGGTAAACAAAATTAAGAAAAAAAGCATTATCTAATTATTATAGCTTTAACAAGACTTGCCGACGTTGACCGAAATTGAGAACGAGACCGAGATGACATACCTGCAAAAGATAGAAAACGTTCCTGAGCATTTATATTCACCTGTCGAGCATTATATAAGAATAATATCGAGCATCAATCACATTATTATAAACAAGTATGGTAAAAATTGAGTAATGTAATCTCCACTTTCTTAGGCCTGAGAACATAATTTTACTGCGGTAACATATAGTACAAGTTTTAACGATAATTCGTTATTTTATATTATATCATTCATGTTGCATTGCAAACGTCAGTATGCTTAGTAAAAACTGCGCTCAAGTGGCATGTGTGCGTGAAGGGACTATGCCGTATCACGTCCACCCTGCATACAGTTTCACTCATTGAGGCAACACCTCAGTACTCAACTCAAACAACTAGGCATCGCCTTATTCATTACATTCATGGGATACACCCAAAACCTTGCTGCGCTCAAGTGGCATGTGTATGTGAAGGGACTATGCCGTATCACGTCCACTTTGCTTACAGCTCTACCTCTTTATTTACATTGCAAACATTACAGAATCTAACACATTTTTGACTATATATTTTCCGTGAATAAATCGGGTAAAATGTAAGGTGATCAGTACTTATTTCATTTTGCCAGAAATGCTCGAAAGTGTTCTATTTGTTAACTAATAAAGAACCGCAAATCTGTGTTTAAAACAATGGTAAATTAATTAGATCTCAATGCTTAAATAGAATTAAAATGAAATAAAATTAGATTAGATTAAAATGAAGTTAAATTAAAATTGAATTAAATAAATGCCAGGTAAAAACAAATAGCCCTGTGAGAAATCTCACCTATATTTTCTGGTGACACACACACACAAAACTGCACTAAATGACACTCTTTTTACAGTTGCCCACTTTAAAATGATCCGGGTATTTCTACGACGAACTTTCCCAGAGCATATGCTTACATAACAAATTTCAAAGGATCGAATTCTTATCGCCGTTTAACCAAAACATTGAAGGTAACTGGAATCATTTTGTACGCTTTCGTGCGTGTGATATTTTTAATATAAGGTATAGGAATATGAAAGCATACAGAGTGACAAAAAGAAACCTACTTCTTACAGTCGGCCATCCTGAAGAAATCTCGCCTCGAGATACTTGATAGTACTACGTTTCCATTTCATCTCTATCAGGGGGCATGACCACGCCATCTCCACCACTATCGCTGTCGGTTTGATCAGATACACCCCCCGGTCGACACCAAGGCTTCATGCGATCAACAGCTATTGTTCTTTCATAATTAGCAGTTCTTAAGGTCCTGTGGGAACCTTTCATATCGGCAACGACATATCTGTCATTGGGCAAAACGACTTTGACTACCATGGGTCCACTATAAACTGGAGCTAACTTTCTGCTAGTACTAGTCGATGCATACTGCTTAAGTATGGCTACAAGGTCGCCAACCTTATAGGTGCGTGGCTCCTTTCGCTTCTTATCATAATACTTCTTTTGCTGAACTTGTGCTGTCTTCATGTTGCTCGCAGCCTCTTCTCTTAGCTTTACTAAATCTTTTAACATTTTGGGGATATCGGATATTTCGTCTTTGAGTAAAGCATCATCGCCACTACGTGGTTCGTAACCAAACATCAATTGACTAGCTGATTTACCCGTAGACTTATTTACAACATTGTTAATAGCAAATTGAACAGACCTAATCTGTTCATCCCAGAGTTCTTCGTCTGGAGTTGAAGGTAGTAACGCTGATAGTACGGTTCTATTTACACGTTCAACCTGGCCGTTGGCCCTAGGTGTGGCGACGGCATTTATCACGTGGCGAATGTTGTTCTGCTTGCAGAATGACGAAAATCGCTTCGAGGTGAAAGAGCTTCCTTGATCAGATATTAGGATTTTTGGATTACCATAAGTTGCAAATATATCTTTTAAATAGTCAATGACATACTTGGTTTTGGTCGATTTTACAGCTTTTAAGAATGTAAATTTAGTGAATGCATCTATACCCACAATCAGGTAGGAGTTACCGCGCTTGGATTTGGGAAACGGTCCCAGGTGGTCTATGTGAAAAGTACACAATGGTTTTAGTCCCTTTGGAATTGGGTGAAGAAATCCTTCCTTTTTTCCTGAGTTTCTTTTGTTATATATACAAGGAATGCAGCAAGAGATATATTGTTCTACGTAATTCTTCATTCGAGGGAACCAATAGTGTTGACATAGCCGTTGCAACGTTCTTTCCACTCCAAAATGTCCGAAGTCGTCGTGAGCTGTCTTGACAATGCGCTGTCTCATTCCTCTCGGTACGACCCACAATATACCATTTACGGTGATTCTGTAAACTCGTCCATCTCGAAGGCAGTAATCTTTGTATATGTTCTTTGCGTGATCGGTTTCGGGTGGTTTCGAAAGTACTTCAGCAATATTTTTAATTTTGTCATCAGTTAATTGTCCAGAAAGTACCCAGTCACCTTCTTCAATTCGCATCACAGTTTCCCTCTGTTGACAACCATTTTGATTGCTTGGGTTACGACTCAAGGCGTCGACATGATGCATCCGATTTCCGGGTCGATACTGAACCTCGAATCGAAATTCCAACAGTTCTAGCCACCATCTTGCAATTCTGGGAATTAGCTGTTTCTTCTTACTGCACGCTCTGAGGGAATTACAGTCCGTTACGACGGTGAATGTAATACCTAGCAGGTAAGTACGAAATTTTCTTAGAGATTCAACGACAGCTAATGTTTCCAATTCGTATGAATGGTACTTTTGTTCTGCGTCAGTAGTTTGTCGGCTGTAATATGCAACTGGATGAAAACGGCTGTCTTGGTGCTTCTGCATTAATATTCCTGCCAATCCTAGCTTACTCGCATCAGTGTGTACCTCGGTAGTGGCGTCAGGGTTAAATAAATATAAAACAGGCTTTGTGATAAGAATGTCCTTTAGCTTTAGAAAGGCTTCGTTTTCTTCCTTACCCCACATCCAAGATACAGACTTCTTTGTTAATGTGGTCAGGGGCTTAACAATTTGAGCATAGCCTTGAACAAAATGTCTAAAATAGCCTGTGAGTCCTAAAAACTGTCTGACATTATGGACAGATTTAGGAGTAGGGAATTGTTCGACTGCTTTTATTTTTTCCTTTCCAGGTCTAACAGTGCCTTTTTCGATGTCGAATCCAAGGTAGGTGACGGAGGTTTGGAGAAATGAACATTTTTTCAAATTCAAGGTCAAGCCTTCTTTGCGAAAAATCTCTAAGGTTTCCCGTAGTACTTCTAAAACATCATCTTCGGTTTTCCCATACAACAAAACGTCATCCAGATATAGTGCGGATCTTCCTCTAACAGGTTTCAATATCTTTGTCATTAATCTTTGAAAAACTCTTGGGGCGTTTGCTAATCCAAAAGGAACGCGATTATATTCATATTGTCCCTCTGGTGTTACGAAAGCGGTGTAATGCTTGCATGATTCTTCTAAAGGTACTTGGTGGTAACCAGATCGTAGATCAAGACTAATAAAGTAGTTCCCTGACTGCAGCTGATCTATTTGATCATCGATACGAGGCAGTGGGTAGTTCTCCTTGATTGTTAGCGAATTTAATTTCCTGTAATCGATGCAGAGCCTTTGTTCTCCATTCTTCTTTTTGACTAGCAGGACTGGAGAAGAATAGTTTGAGTCTGATTCTCGAGCTATATTGTTTATTAGCAGTTCTTCTACAATGTCTTTGACGATGTTCTGTTCGTGTCGTGACATTCGGTAAGGTCTATATGTAAAAGGTTTGTCATCCGTCAGTATAATTCGCATTTCTGCAGATTTAGCACACCCAATTTCACTTGTTGATAGTGCAAAGCAGTCTCGGAATTCATGGAGTATTTTTAGTAATTGTTGTTTGAATTTTATATCAACGGGTCCAATCGTAACGTCTTCAAGCGGAAGGGGTTCTGGTTGTCTTTCTCGTAGATTTAGAATATTTTCAAGGGGTGTCTGGTCTTCTTCACACTTGAAGCCTCTTGCAATGATCGTGTTCTTCTTAAAACAAATTTCGGTGTCGGCTAGGCTTACACAAGGCAATATAGATGCTTCAGCATTCTTAAGTGAAATTACAGTATGAGGTATAAAATATTCATTTCCTTCTGAATGTCTAAAACTTGCCTCTACATAAACTTCGCCTTCCGTGTCTTCAGCATAAACCTTTAGATGACTTAGATTATTTGGTAATAGTGTAAACTCTTCCGCAACCTTTAGAATAATTTTAGATTCGGATGGTGTGTAATCGATTTTGTTAATGTCGTTATTTGTCGATTGCCTATAAAATGTCAATGAAAAATCATCCTTGACAGCAAGTATGCTGGGCAGTTCTGAAAAATTTCTTCCTAATAATACAGGTACTTCTTGATATACGTCAGATACTACATGGGCCGTAATGGTCTCTTCTACATTATCGATGGATATGGTTACTTTGACGGAACCTAAAGTATCTACACGGCCTTCGCCATAACCTTGGAGTATGCTCTTCGAGGCTGTGTCGTAGTCAAGGTTTAATTTTTCTATTTC
>JAEQML010079486.1:0-11973 GCA_016904865.1 Pissodes strobi | reverse complement strand
TTTTGTAATTGATTTTAATTGACATTTTTGTTAGTGGCTTTGTCAATAAGGAATGTTAATTACTTGAGACAATAAACCAGTTTGAGTTTGAGTTTTGAGTCTACAAGTTCACAAAAATCTCCAAGTTCACAATCGGTGGTACAGTCTTTAGTGCAGGAACAATGGCGGCCTCCAGCTTTTCGACAGTGGAGAAGGGTCGTGGTAAGTTATAATGCCTGAGCGTCACGCGGTTAACTTATCGCCATGCCCTGGATCTTCAGTGAGATTCGACCAATAACCACGAATTGCTCTCCTCCCCGCTGCAACCTATTGAGAAAACTCGGAACGGGAAACAAATTAAAAAATACCACCGCAATTAAACAAAAATAACAAGAGTATATTCCGTATTGGTGACTATATTTTTGAATTAAATAAGGAAGAATAATTGCTACAAGAAGAATTTCTTGTATTTGTAGCGATGACAATTAATATATCAATATACTAAAGATGGAATATTAAAAGTAACGGTTTAAAAACTAAGCAGTACTTTATGTTATATCTACGGCGCCCTATAAATACGAAGACGTGATCACGTGTCCTTTACATGCACTTGATTGGTGCTATCAACCTATACGGTACAAAAATATGATAGCTTCTTCTACTTCTACACTCTAAATAACTCTAATCAATAAGCGAGAAGTTGACGTGCTAGTTCAGATGTACTAGATTCGTGTAAGTAAAATATTCACCTATTAAATAGTATCCGTACCAGAGGTAAACCTATATGATTACGCGTCGAAACTCTATGCTTATATGCGAACAGTTCCAAAAATATTTATATGACACGACGCTGAAAAGAAGTAAAACACGCGATCGAGACTACGCTGAAATGAATTAATAACACGCCAATACTATCCTGATTAGGTGGATAATCCAGTATACCTATGCTAACTATTGAGAATGATCCCAGTTATTCCCAAATAACTCTCTTTAATCACTTCGATCATTAAATAAATTCACCCGAAACTTTAATTTATATAGCTCTAAATCACCAATAAAATAAAACACAATAATAAAATGAAATAAAATAAATGTCCCAAAATATACTAGATAATACCCTAAATTATGATTTATCTGATACGCTATCAAGCCAACAGTGAGTTCATCCAGGATCCAGGTGTTCGTCGAATCACTGGAGCGTCAAGGTAGAGAAGACACACTTCGTAGGCGTTGAGGCTTGGTTCAGACAACGACACACGCAGTCAACTTGATGGTTACTCCGAAACCACATGTAGTTCGGAGGAGTCTCAGCATGCAGTCTGCAACCCAGGTAGGAAACCGGATCGTATGAGGACAATGGAAGGCCCATAAAAACCAATAATTCAAGAATGAAAAGTCCAAAAATCCAAATCCAAAATTAGAAAATCAAAAAATCCAGATTAAAAAAAACCTGAAACAAATAGGGCAAATTAGAACCGCGATCAAACCAAAATATGAAGGTAAACAGGTACAGAACCTCAACAAATAACAGATCAAAACAATATCTGTATCAAAATTACCCAAACAACATACCTTTAGATGTTAAACGGGCTTCAAGCGTGTGGCAGCTCTCGAAAGTCAAAATCCCCAAACGTGGATGCAGGTGGTCGAATCTACAAATCTTCCTTCATCTACAATCATCCATCAGAGGAGAAACCATCGACGACCACAATCCTGTTCAAAGGCTTCGTTGAATAATCCCCTAACTAAGGCACTGTATATTTTACTCTAAACATCAGTATCTCAACGAAAATTACCAATTTCGAGAGCTCGGCACTGAACCCTACTGGTTCGTTCAAGATCACATAAAGACTAAATTGGCCTGCTCCGAAAATGACGAGGCTAGCAGAATCGTCATCGCGCAGACTCAACATGCTAAGTTGCCAGCAGCGTCCCTATTTGTGACAAAGTAGTAGAAAATTATGATGTCATACTATTCGCCAAATCAAGCGATAAAGTGACTTACTATCGAAATGAATTGAATCAGTTAGAACCTACTTTGAAATGCTTAGTGGGAATATATAACCCACGCGCTATGCGGCAGTCTAAACACACGCCACTAATAGCATTATGCCAAATAAAGCATTAACTTGGCAATCATGTCGAACGTGAAGACCATACGGCTGTCAAATTATACCGTCAAAATTACCCCCACAGACCATATGAAACGTAGAACACTTTCTTTGTCGTAGGTTAGAATCTACTCCGAGCTGAAACATTACCGAACTTTAATAATGGATAATCAGTGGAATACTGCGTCAATATGCAAGCCCAGAGTGCTAAACATTGCACTCATTGTTTCATTCCCAAAATGAAAATATTCCGTAATCACGTAAACAAAACAACATATTAACAAGTATAAATCAACGAAAAAATTCCCTTAGAGTGACCACCAAGTGTACAAAAAGTAAGTGACATATCTCACTAGAAAGGGGGTGTCCTATAGAGTAGTTTAAGGTAAAAAAATCGGAGGATCCCCCACATTTGAGCCGAAAAAAAAACCCCCAAAGTTCGAATTTTTAGGTTAATTGACGTAGAACGGACAAAGTGCCTCTACTACTTTCCCAGGTGGAACGTGAAAATAAGGATATTGAATGTGGAAATAATCAAAATTTAGAAATCGACGCCAAAGGCCTGCTATACAGTTGCCAAAAGTGGCGTATTTGTGCCGATTTTGGGGACGGCTTGGGTTTGCACTTTTCCTTTAGTTCCTTTTGTTTAGCCCTGGAGCGACCGGAGGTCATGCGTGAAGTGAAATATTACATCATCGCCACACGTTATTAATGTTCTAATATGTTTTGAATGGTGGACAGTGGAATATATTCGCGGAAACACATGCAAGCTGCTGTAGATCCACGATAATACGGCTCTTGGAATTTTTTGTTTCACATTTCACACATTCTTCGAAACATAAAACACACAAAAATATTCAAGCCTTTCTTCACGCAAGTGCGTAGTGTCTTAAACGAGACCAACCTAACCAAAGCTAACCCAAACTAACCCAAACTAACCCAAGCTAACCGAAATTGTTTCGCCTAGGCTTGCGTGAAGAAAGGCTTGCGCTTCGCGCAAGTCTTTCTTCGCGCAAGTGCATATTGGCTTAAACGAGACGAAACTAACCCAAACTAGCCAAAGCTAACCCAAACTAGCCAAAGCTAACCCAAACTAACCAAAGCTTACCCAAACTAACCAAATCTAACCCAAACTAACCAAATCTAACCCAAGCTAATCGAAATTGTTTCGCCCAAACTAACCTAAAGTAACCCAAACTAACTCAAAAAATTAAAATGACTTATTTCCGCAAGAAGTTTTTTGAGGTATTATGTTTAGAAAAATATTTATAAAGTAAAACAGAAACATGTTTTCGTGTAACTGATTTCAGTTATTCTAGAGTCGAAAAAATGAAACTGATGCATTTCCGCGAAAAAAAAAATGATTTTGCATTTGGAGAGGTTGCTCTATACTAAATAAACAAATATTTCTTACATAACTCATTTCAGCTAAGCGAAAGTTGATCCCATATCTTTTCAGTCTCAAACGTCTGGCAACTGTGTGCCGTCTTCAAAATATCTATTTCCATGGTGACTTGTGACATTTGACAGTAAAAAGGGGGATGCTTAGCTTACAATTATAATTACAAATAAACTTTTATTTTGTTTCATGGGGCTATGGACCGTCGTAAATTAGGACCGGGACAAAACGGAAGCCTCTCGTTCTACGCAAATGTCTCCTGGTTAATATTTTTACCCGAGAATGGATTTTCAGGTGTGTATTGTCTATATTTCTACTGCTTTTGCGAAGTGGTGCTGAAAATTTGTGTCAAAACTCGAACTTTGGGGTCATTTTTTCGGCTCAAATGTGGCGGATCCTCCGATTTTTTTTTGGCTTAAACTACTCTATAGGACACCCCCTTTCTAATGAAAAGAAAAAAAAATCGCGAAATCGTAGATACCTATATGTCACAAGACCCGTAATTATAATTACCCCCCTAAATAACCTTAAAATATAACTCGGCATGTATTATAGTTCAAACTCCAATTACTCGGCTAATCTGTAAACAATCTATCACTATTGTTTTATTTTGGACACAACCCTTCAAGGAAGGCGAAATTACATTCTAGATTCCAAAATACCACGAATCAGCAATTAAAAGCCATAATTAGGTGAAACCAGAGGGTGGACGACAAGCTGCATCACAGAACCGAACCAATGAAAATAAGCTAAACGGTCAGAAGAAGGGTTTGTTTCTGCATTTAGAAAGGCAGCATAATAGGACAAAACCCAGGGGAAAATACCAATATGCAACGAAGCTTTGTGGTTCCAGCTGGAACGATATATCGTGTGTGCAAAGTTAACAATTCACATCATACATTTGATATATAACGACATAAATATGAAATATTTGCTTTAGAGTACCTAGGTTAATGGATTGAGTGCCATGCTTTTACACTACTAGTACTATTGTGATGTTTATATAATTTTTGTAGTCTATTTTAATAAATAATATGATGTTTGATTATTTTCCCTCCTGGAATATGTCATTCCCTAGTCGACCTCTATGTAAATTTTTATTATGATCCTTCGCCATTTCGTCCAGAAACCAGGTTATCGTATAATATGTAGCATTTAAAGATCCTTTACACAAATAGTGCACTATGTAAAAATCGACCTCTCCTATTGGTCGATCCATCTCGTATTACGATATGTCTGCGTGATGCAATCGATTTCTATCAAGAGCTCTTGTGGTGTAGAGGTTTAGATCGTTGGGTCTCACCGGGAAAACGCGGGTTCGAACCCCGTTGCTTTTTTAATTTTTTTTTAAAGATTATGTTTCTAAACAGCTTTTTTTCTTGATTTTGGGTATGTCTTGGGTTAGATTGGGTTAGCACCTGGTTAGTTTCCTTTTCTTGAGCCCCTGTAGCGAGCGGAGGGCCATGCAGATCGACCAATGGGAAAGGCCGATTTTTATATAGTGCACTATTTGTGTAAAGGATCTTATAACGCTAATATGTAATCGTAGCCTGTTACACCGCCTGCTACGAAATTGGCAAATCATGCTACATAATCAGCGCCAAATGTTTAAGGCTGGTTACAATGTTTAGTTTGAGATACTATGACTTACTTATGTCTCCACGCCTATGTAGTCTATCTCAATTTATTATATTTTTTACAGCTGATCAAATAAAAAGCTAGAAAGAAGATTTTTTAATTTTGTTTTTTTGTAGTTATTTAGATAATAAATAACGTCACTGCTTATAAACTTAATATTGGATTTTTTCGTCTCGTTATTAGTTTCTTGCGCCGTGATTCCGTCAGCAAAGACAAAACATCGCATTAAAATGACGACGCCGCTTTGTCAAATACAATAAAGTCGCGGAGAAATTATTAAAAAGCGAAGACTTGCTATTTTATTTGTCAATAGAAGCCGAAGCCGAAGGCAGATATTAATTTTTATATTAAGATAGGGCGAAATTGCCTCGCTGCCGCGTATACTGCGAACGAGATCCACGGTGGCCAGTGGCGCCCCTTTAATAACAGCTACGACATTGAATCTTATTTTCAGAAAATAAACCGTTTTTCACTTATACGATGATATCTCGCTTAAATATATCAGAGTCCAACTAATTTTAACTGAATGCTAGCATAGTTTCCGTAATATTTTTATGTTATCAAGAACTTAAGAATGAGTGTATATTGATTATCTTTGTTTGTACGTTAGGCCAGTGTACTAGAATAACATTATTCGATGTTGCAGACAGGGCATTAGCATGAAACAGTTGGTTTCCACTACCGGTTCAGTGATTGTGCCTATTTGCACAATGAACATGATACGTATATAGACAATGGCGGATTTACCCTAAGGCCCGGTAGGCCCGGGCCTAGGGCGGCCAGATTTGGGGGCGGCCCCAATCGTGTCAAAAATAGTATATTACGTACTTAGGCCAGTAAAGTAAAAAATGTCTCAGATCACATGTAATTGTCGGCCTAAGCAAAGCTGAGGTCAACAGACATGTGATCTGAGGCTTTCTTATTTACTGGCCAAGGTGTGTATACTATATAAAAGTTGGCAATAAAGTAATTTCATTATGTAGTCTATATGGTGGATGCCGAGAAAGGGCCGGCTGATAGCTTGGGGCCTAGGGCGGCCGAGACTGCAAATCTGCCACTATATAGAGTATATCAAATTATCAATGATCCAGGTCAGTGGTGGATCTAAAGCGTATTTATTGTAACATGAATTTACATGCACTTGCATTTAATATTTCTCTAAACTTAATAAGAATAAGAGAATTTTCAGGGATGTACTTCCAAACAACACATGCATGCACAATACATTTTTTATAAAATGAAGTTACACAAACTACCTAAGTTAGTTTTTTGAATATAGGTTCCGTAAGTTCTACACCGAATGGACTGCCTGATTTCCTCATCTGACACCATCGGATTTTCTATATTTCCTCTTGCTTTTAATATGCAAACTTTAATAATGAAACAAACGACTTGTTAGAAACAAATGAAATTACAGAAACTATTTGAAGCATCTCTTGAAATATACATGTATAAAAATGGTTTTGTGCTTTGCAGCAAATCCTATGATGAATGTCCCGCACTATTTCCAGATCTGGATAGATTAAAATTTGCGACTAAATGTTTGAATGCATGAGAGTACAAAAGTTAATTTCTAATCCTCCGAAGTGGACAGAAGACAAGCTACTATTTTTCCTTAACTTTAAGAAGAAAGATGTATGGGCTCAGTACAAATATACCAAGTTACATATATCTCAGGTTGGCAACGTCGCTGCAATTGAGCCATAATTGACTAATTCGAAATAGCATTTTACCTTTCGCGTTGGCCATAAATTCTAAACATGTAACCTGGGCTTGGGCCAAGCCATCAACGCCGAGTTACACGCTAAGCTTTAGTACTGACTCATAAATACTGCACTTTGAATTAAGTTACGTTGTCTACTTTCAGTTGCACAAAAGTTGGGGACCTTTTATCCTTGTCCGCTACTAACAGAGAACGCTTTTCGAAACAATTCCTTTTGCCAAGATTCGCTCCATTTGTAAGCAGTAAACTTAACGAGTTTTTCTTCAGATGTATTTCTGTTATTTGGACGAGAGAAAAATCACCTTTTTCTTGATTTTGTCCTGATTATTTCCGGAATGGTGCACTTTTGGAAACAATGATTTTTATCTTTTATTTTTACCTTAACAGAAGCTTAACTTTTTCTCTAGAAATTTTTCTGATATTACGATTACGTACACTCTGCTAGAACAACCATGGCCGTTCCAGTAAAAATACAATACGCTTTAAATGGATGGAGAATGTTTGAATTTGTTACCAGAGAACGTTTGCTGTTAAGGTACTACCTACTATATCAAGTTGTCGTTTACTCGGTTTGCGCGCTATTTTATATCATGTCAGCATTTGTTTTAAATCTAAGTCAAATATACTACTAATTAATGCTATTATTTTCAAAGGAAACGAATCCATAACAATAAGAAAATCAAAGCTACGCCGATACCTGAAAACCTGAGAACTTTAAACTTCGATGCATTGCAACATCTCGATGACAAGGAGGCGGCCAAAACAGCATTGAAAAACGCTGATGCGTACATTTAAAATTCAGTTAAAATATATCAACAAATTTTTGACACGTTTTCGAAACATAGCTGGAACGGCTATGTTTGGCATTTATTATTTTAATTATTTAAAGCGTAATTACCGACCTTTCAGGAGACGGTTTGAATTGACGATAAATAGGAAAAATAATTATTCTAAGAATAAAATTTAGTATGTTTCATTTTTATAAGTAATTAAGCAATTAAAAACAAAAATGTTAATATTAACTATTAATTATGAAGTCAAGAAAAAACGTTAAAATGAGAAGTAATTTTCACTATTGATTACTAATGTTTTGCTTATGTTTTTTCAGGTACATGAAGTACAATCCAGTGGCATCCTGGAATCGGGTCAGATGTAAAGCACGCGAGCAACCAAATAAAGACCCACAGCAAATATTCTGAACTGAGTAGAGATTAGCATGGGTTACCATTGGTTGGAATACAGGATCGAACTGAGCCATAGACAGGATCAAGACTCAAGACTGGTGCTTTAAAATGTAACATATCTAATATTGTAATGGTACGATATGTCCCTTTAGGGAGGTTATCTTCTTTTTATATGCTCATTGGAAATGAATTTTGAAGTTTGTTATTATAAAGGAGGTTTTTTTGAAATTCTGTAATAATCTTTAGTCATTGGGATATCCTTTTCTTTCTCCTTTTACACTCACCAGCAACGAGTTTTCGAGTTTTTAACTACAGAAGATGCTTTTGAGCATTGGGAACCAATGCTAATAGAGAGGGGGCACATGTAAACTAATTGAGGAGGTTTCGAGCAAAAACAAATAAATCCACCATAAACGATTTTTGGGAAAAGACGATTTTTCTATGACGCAAAAAGTACTAGATTTTTCGTTTATCTTGTTAGCAAATAGTATTAGAGGCATCATAATAAGACTTTCCCTACAATATAAATTTTCAAAAATAATATTTCGCAGAAATAGAACTAAAACAAAAATGGATTTATTTGGTTTTGCTCAAAACAACTGGATTTATTCGGTTTTGCTCAAAACTTTGTTAGCAAACATTAATAAAAATATTATTATAACTAGTACAAACAAAAACATAATATATGTAGTTGACAAACATGAAAGGAAATTACCTTTTTATCCTTTTAAACCCATGAAAAAGATTTGAAAAAAATCGTTACTCACAAATTAAACAAAAAAGTAATATTCTTTTCTAAGAAAAAAATTTAGCCAAAGAGCAAACAATAAAAAATAACTATCTTTTAAAGTTTAAACTACATAATAAAAAGTTAATTAAATATGGAGTGCAGTCACACTCATTACTCATCTCTTCTTCTTCCTAAGTTATTTCCTCAGTATTTTCGACTCGATTTTCAAATAAATGCAAAAATTTCGACGTTTTCCCACTCTCCATAACTGTTGCCATCTATTATTCAAAATACACACTTACTAATTAGATAAAATAGGACACTCGACATAATAGTTATTTTTGTTACAAGTACCTAAAATGGAGTTTTTCAGGACGAATCATTGCTGTTTCCGGACGAGGCATTAGCCGGGTCCGGAATAGCAGATGAGTCCTGAAAAACTTCATTTAGGTACGTGTGACAAACACTATTTTTTGTCATACGCTTCCAAAATTTAATTTTTATTTATACGCTTTTTGCAATTCTTCAGAATTTTTGAAATCATAATGTACGACAAAGTTGGCTTAGAATTTGATATCGTAGCAACTATTTGACAATTTTGTCATGTCATTCGAAATTTTTGACATTTAGACATATTCAGGAATTTTGGAATAGTCCGTAAAGGTTGCCATGACGACTTTTAGGGACTAGGCCTAAAAAGAAGCATTTTACGGACTCAAATGAGTCCGTAAAATAACTATTTTTGGGAGCGTATGACAAAAATATATATTTGGATTTATTCGGTTTTGAGCGAAAAGCGGATTGATTCGGTTTTGCACGAAAATATCAATATCAACCCTGAAATTGACGACGATTTATTCGTTTTTGCACGTTAATATCTGGTTTATATGATGTATTTTAACAAACTGAATCGGCATCCGCCGCTAACTCAATTTTCATAAAAAGTGGATTTATTCGGTTTTGCTTGAAAGCTCCTCAATTATTCTATTATAAAAATAACGCTCGGTTTAAATTTTGATTTTGGTACATGATCCTGAAGTATTAATTATTATTAGTTATTATGCTTATTATCTAAACATGTTCTACAAACATTCAGTATATACTTTTTAGCTTTTTGAGTTGCAAGTGCAACTGTTTCGTTTGAAGTACCTACTTCAAAATAATCATGATCTCATTACAGGACATTGGCTTTTGAATATTATTATCGAAAATGTAGAAATAAAAGAGAAACAATTTTGGGAGCAATTTTTTAAACTATCAACTTTGTCTTAAGGTGGCCCACGGCATGGAACACCTTGAGTGAGGTAACGTAAATAGCTTACTTTGAACTCATCATTTTTATCCGAAATTTTAGCAACGTTAAAAATGTATTTTATATCGTCAAACTCTATGAAATCAAATCAGCCTAACTCTGGATTTTCTTGATCGCTTAAATCCATTTCAAATTCGTTAAATGGCCTTGCATCAGAAGCGTCTGGGACCAATGAATTCATGTCACTTTCGGATGAAGATGAAGTAGGCTTTTCAACAGAAATGGAAGTTAATTTTCTTTTAGTGGTCTTTGATAGTTTCAGTTGAAGCTTATTAGAGGTGTGCGGTGGAAGCGTTGAGACTGTAATTCATGTTCTTTAGCTAAATTAAGTGTTTCAATAGAAACATGGCTATCATGATTATCCAGAATCGATAGAGACGGATTTAATTTCGAGCTCCTTAAGTGCTGAACAAATTGCTTCATTGCTCACACCCACAATTCGGACTAGCAAGTCCCGAGGTTCCAGTAGACCCTCAATTTATCATGTGCTATTTAAAATTAACTCTTGGACAAATCACCGCAGGAGGTTGTTGCTGGAAAAAAACGAAACAAATTAAGATTTTTGTAAAGTAAATTTATAAAAAAAAAACAACAATCAACTTTTACGGATTAAGAAAACAAACCTGCTGCATTAATTACACAACATGTTGTGACCAACACGCCGCGTTTTCCTCTTATTGCTTTATCAATTTGCTTAATATCTTTCTGAACCACAATTTTTTGTACCGTAGCGATAGTTTCATCAAGGTTGGAGATGCGCGTACCATTTGAAAAACCATCAAGACGTGAAAGAACTTCCTTTCTAACATTATGCTGATTAAACAACGCAGCTTTTGACAAACTGCACCCTTCAGGTTGCCTTATACTTAGTTCAGGATGTCTTTTTAAAAATCTCTTCAGTCAATTTAAACCAGCAGTTTTATTTTTCTGCCATTGCTGAGGCATATTAATTTCATTTTGCAAACAAAGCTCGTATGCTAATTGTCTGTCGTCTTTAGCAGATTTACCGTAATACATTTGACTGCATTTTAAGACATACGTTTTAAGCACTTCCTCCTGTTCATCAGAAAATATTCTTCTTGAGTCAAATTGAGGTTTGAAATATAGTTGTGTGCCATTGGGATTATATTGTTATTTTTTTACGTGACGAGCTAAGGTTTGATGTTTCACACTATTTCATTCAGCCGCCTTTCTTAAACTTAGCTTATTAACTAGCACATCTTCTACCGCCCTCTTCATAGATTCTGTGGCAAGCAATCCTTTTTCTGACTATCGTTTTCACCCGCGAGAGATTTGCGACAATATTTTCCATTGATAAAATAGTCTTGGACCACCTTGAGACATGTCTAATGATGACCCAAAAAATTTCTCAGGGTGTCCCAAAATCAAGATTAGCTTTCACTACACCTAATCTTAAAACAGTTGTTGTCATCATTTCTTATTTACAGAAAAATAAAGAATGAGCTTGTATCCTGTATCAATATTAAGGTCTTCCAAAAAAGAACTTTCATTCGCAAAACATATAATATAGACCAAGAAACGCCATACTTTTATTAAAGGGTACTATTGAGTACAAAAATAGATTTTGTATGTGGTTATTGCCTGCGAAGGAGAGCCGATACATATCAAAATCGTTTTACTAAACATTCATCAGATTTTTAAAACTTCTAGCAGTACCCTGCAGAGGGAGTACTAGTTAACATCTTACCGTTTGGCTATAACGATGTTGATTGACATCGAGCTTGTGTTTTCAGTTAGGTTCTGGAAAGGTACCCTCTAGTCTGTCTGATGAGGCTTGTGAAAGTCGAAAAAGGTCACAGGTGGTGCTTTTCCCGAACCTAAATGAAAATCAAGCTCCTGTATTAATCCGAAAAAGAACTTTCATTCGCCAATTATA
>MU196790.1:0-11574 GCA_016904865.1 Pissodes strobi | reverse complement strand
CGTAAAAAATGGTAAAATATAAAAAACACGTTTGGTCAATTTAAAAAAAAACGAAACGTCGTGCGATCAAACTGGATACAGCATATTATAGTACCCGACGAGACCCATCTTTTTCCCATTTAAAGTTTCCTTCTAACTATTACCGTTTTCGAATTATAGCCAATTTCATGAACATCTCGCATTTTTTAAGGTATACCCCCGTGAAATTTTCTGAAAAAATTTTTGACAAAAAAAATCCGTTTTTAGACGGAAACGATTAAAGTGGTCCATGTACATGTTGTTAACGTAAAAATAAATTTTCCGAATTGATATACAGGGTGTTAAAAAAATTATTTAAAAAAAAAATGCCCTTTTTTCCATAAAAAAAGCCAATATATATATTTTTATAGTTCGACTACTCACATACGAGGTAAAGAGCATCGAAATACACTTTTTTAGTGCTATGTATTTTTCCCGTATCAATGATAGTTTTCGAGTAAAGACCGTTCTCGAATTTAAACGGCCGTTCCTTTTTTTTGAATTGCGACCGTTTTAGAACTCGTAGCTCGTTTTCAATGCGAAAATCGGACTCGGCGCATCCCAAAACCCCCCTATAAGATATGCGAAATAAAAAATAGCACCCACCTACGAAATTCCCCATATCGTACCCAAATCTAAAGAAAAAAGCTAGATTTTGAGACAAAAATTACATTTTATCGAATAACTGCCTTATTTGAAGTCGTATCGAAAAATGTTATAGAAACTTTTCGATAGACCTTGAGACGGCGCAGATAATGGCGCAAACCGATTTCGGATATCTCTTTTCGTTTTCGTAAAAAATGGAAAAATATAAAAAACACGTTTGGTCAATTTAAAAAAAAACGAAACGTCGTACAATCAAACTGGATACAGCATATTATAGTACCCGACGAGACCCATCTTTTTCCCATTTAAAGTTTCCTTCTAACTATTACCGTTTTCGAATTATAGCCGATTTAATGAAAATCTCGCATTTTTTAAGGTATACCCCTGTGAAATTTTGTGAAAAAAATTTGACGGCCATTTTCTCGAAAACTAAGAATATTGTCTTTTTTTCGTAAAGAACCTTTTTTGTAGGCCCCGAAGTCCTCTACCTATATGCCGAATTTCAAGTCGATCGGAAAAAAAAAGTCGATAGGCTCCACCGATAGGTTCCAGATAGGTTCCGGCTCCTATAGGACAAAATGAAGGTTAGGTCGATATAAAAATACGGTTTTTTCCGTTTGACGATATTCTTCTTTTTTCTACTCCAATCTACTCGTTAAAAAACGTGTTAAGCGATTTCCCCCCCTCCTCGATAAAATTTCGAAAAAACGGGAACGTAGGGGGGTGTAGAATAGTCGAGAACCTATGTCATTGGGCCCTGCTAGCAGGGCCTGATTTCGTCAGAATTTCGATCCGAGCTACCGTTAAGCCAGAAATTGCGAAAAACTGCGCGATTTACATGGGGCCCCCCTAAAGACCCCCAAAACTCCCCCTTAAAAGCGAGCCCCGGCACCCCCGATTTAATTTCAGTTAGCCCATCACGTTGTACATCTACCATGAAAATATAGACCCTGTAGGTCATCTCCTTATACCGGAGCCTACCGGATAAAAAACGCGCGGCCCTCCTGGGAGCCTATTTGCCGGCCGATTTAGGTGCCGATCTGGGGTTATTTTTCGAGGGACGAAACCAAACGACCGAAGTAAAAAATTTTTTTATATCGAACAATTATGAAAAAATTTGGCTCCTACCGCGGAACCTATTAGAGATAGGTTCTCGCCGAGGTCGGATTCGAGTTGGGCATCGTCAAAAACCCCCCTAACCCGAATTTCAACCTTCCAGGTCAAAGGGCACCAAGAACCCCTATTTAGGAGCCCCTAGGAGACTTAGCGATCTAAAATTTTAGGTGGGGGTTCGGACCGATGCCCTTCACCACCCTGCCGAACACGAACATGTTTGGTCGAAATTTAGGTCAAAAAGGGCCAGTAGGAGCCGGATTTCCGGTAGGCTCCAAAAGAGGCAAAAAACCGTCTCCTAAATATAAAATGACCTACGAAAGCGTTTTTCTCCAAATTAATATTTAGGGGTCCAAAACGACGATTTTCCACTTTCAAAACCGATGGGGCGAGCGTTCTCCTAATAGGAGCCTCAGATCGAAAATCGCGTAGAATACTTTTTTTTAAGTCAAATACGTGCGGGGGACAATTTGAGGGTCTCGTTTCGAATTTTTTTTTTTTCGACCTCATCCGGCTCCTACCGCGGAACCTATCGCACGTAGGTTCCCGCTCGGGTCAAATTCGGACTCAGCGTCACCAAAAACCCCCCTAACCCAAATTTCATCCATTTATCTCGACGGGTTCGTAGGGCCCCTGAAATACGTGCCCCTAGGGGCCCAAAATTTTTTTACGTTTAAATTGTCCCCTTTTGACCTACCACACCGACTTTCAACGTTTTTCACCTAAAAAATCGAATTTTTTTTTTTACGGGGCCTCCCCCCTAGGGGCTACACTTTTTTTAAGTCCATATTCGTTTTCCCCGACCTCGAAAACCCCCGGGACCCTATTTTCGCCTAAATCTGAGCTGCCTCTTGTTCGGTCTAGTCCCTGCTCACGTTCCCCATTGACGGGTCGCCCCAGATTCAAACTTTCTCCAGATCTTCATTAATTGCTGTAATCTGCTCCTGTCTGCTGTGATAAGTCTCAATGGCTGGTAAAAAATCTTCTGATCTAAATTGGGAGACAAGGGTACTGCCATCTGCAAAACTGTAAACAGGATTGTTGGCTTCGGTCAGCAGGTCATTAATATAGATAAGGGACAACGTTGGTGAAAGTATTGTGCCCTGAGGTACCCCCGCATTAATGGTGAATATGTCTGAGATGTGTCCATCAACTGCAACGTGCAGAGATCGGTTCTTAAGGAAACTGGCAAGCCAGCTGCAGAGAGACGCTGGCAGTCCGAAGAACGGCAGTTTGTTGAGCAATCCGTCATGCCAAACTCTGTCTAATGCCTTCGAAATATCCAATGCAATCGCTCGAGATTCTCCGTAGTTCTCAGTTGCCCTACTCCATATATGAGTGACATAGGCCAATATATCTCCGGTCGGCTTCTGTTTGCGGAAGCCGTATTGGTTATCGCTAATTATTCTGTTGGCCTCGAAGTACTTGAGTAGTTCCTGATTGACTGCAGGTTCCATGACTTTGGAGATTATTGAAATCAAGGCAATTAGACGATAGCTTGAGGGCGTGGTTTGCTTGCCTTTTTTTGGAACAGGTTGTACTCGAGCGACTTTCCATGAAGATGGGTAAATCCCTTTTCGGTAAGGTAGAAAAAAGTCTGGAAAATGGGTGTTAGTTCGTTGGCACAGTTCTTTAACAAGATGGTAGGTATTTCATCCGGCCCTGATGTCTTTTGCGTATCTAGCTCTTTGAGGATTTTACGAATGTCACGGTGGTGAAACTTATGGTAGTGTGTATTTTTGATATGGTGGGGAGAGCCTTGCCATGGGGGACGTTTAAGTGAGCATGTTTGTTTTTTCCGTAGCTGTGATGCCGCGTTCGTCTGTTGCAATAATTATGCGAACAACCATCGGAGATGGATAAGTGGAAAAGGACGTTCAATGGCGTTTACTGTGCCCATGAACTCGCGAAAGACCTCGATTTTCTCCTCAAGCTCTCTCGTAAAGAGCCCCACAAAATTAATCAAAACGATATAAGTGATCTCATGAGGGATTTGGATTTGTCCACGGAGCGGAGCTATTGTCATTTCGATTTCAGCAAGGGAGTCTACTCCCAGACAAAGTAAAGGTTTCTGTATACCGAAGTCGTCAGAAAAACATAAGGTTATTCTTTTAACATGGAGAACAACTTGGTAATTTTAATAAGGACATTGAAGATTTAATGGTTACTTTAAATATAGACTATGATTCAAAAGACGAGATTTTTCATCGATTCATCAAAAGTCAGTCTTAAACGCCCTATTACTGTATAATGGAAATACATTGCCATCAATCCCAGTTGGTCATGCGGTCCACATGAAGAAAAAATATATAGTAATTTAAAATTATTTCTAGAGACTTTACAATACGAGATGTGTAAATGGTAAATTTGTGGCGATTCTAAAGTTGTCCCGATCTAGCCTGGTATGCAACAAGGATATACCAAACTTTGTTGTTTCCTCTGTGAATAGTAAAATCGAGCACGGAAGCCAATCCACAGAGCCAGGAAGCAAACATGTTACTGACATGCCATCAGTTTCTCCAAAGAATATTCTACTACCGCCACTTAATATAGAATTGGGTCGTATGGAAAATTTCGTAAAGGCATGGATAAGGAAAGTCGTGCTTTCGCTTATCTAAAAGAAAAATATCCTTGAGTCAGTGATGCCAAAATTGAAGAGGGATTTTTTATGGATCCCAAAATTAGGAATCTTTTGGGAGATGCGAAATTTGATTATATCCTTGAAGGCAAAGAAAAAGATGCATGCAATTCCTTTAAGATGGTTGCATTAAATTTGCTAGACAGCAAAAGAGAAGAAAACACAGATATTTAGTTGCACAACTTCTTTCTTGCTACGAAGGGCTAGAATGAAATGTGTCATTGAAAAGTAATTTCCTAGATTCGCATCTAGAGTATTTTCCGGAAATTTGTGGTGCTGTAGGTGACGAACACGGGGGAAGATTCCACCAAGATATATTAAATATGGATAAGAGATATCAGGGAAAATCTCAGGAGTCCTGAGAGATTAGCAAACTACTACTGGACTATTACAAGAGATGTTCCCGAGGTCACTTTCAAGAAACAGGTTAAGTAGCGAAAGATGTCTTATTAAATTTAGGTTAGAAATAACATTTCGATGTATTTTGTAGAGCGACATATTTAAATAACCGTATTTTGCATGCTCGTTGTATATATTAGAACTAAGATTTGTTAATAGACAACAGTACAGCTTGATCTCTTCTCAAGCAACCTGATAACTGGACAATTTAGGACTACTTGGGTTAGATAACTGGACAATTTAGGACTACTTGGGTCTACTCGAACTCAAAAAAATTATTTATATGTTAAATACAAAAAAAAAAGTTAAAATTTGTAGGATTATGATGTGACGCCTTTCAACTGATCTCTCTTAGCTTTGAATAATTGGATGTCGCAATGAATGTGCAAATATTTCGGCGCCCCGACACTTAGGTTTTACATTCCGCAATATCCTTAACGTAGACGGTAATGGTAATGCACCTCGGTTTTCAGTGTTTAAAATAAAAATTTAGAAAAGCCCTCGGATCCGTGGATTTTTAATTAGAGCTGGAAATATGTTTCACCTTTTTTATCTACGTAGCTTCAAACCCCCGAAATTCGACTAAGGGAGAAAGGTCGTGCGATCTTTTGAAGATATCATCGGGTAATTAATGGCCCTAAAATGTCGCGTCAATATTTTCATCCATAACAAAATGAGAGGGCGAAGAGTAAACGAGTCAATTGGAAAAAATGTTTACTTAAACATCAACTCTAATCGTATCAGATTGGAATTTAAGCAAGTTTTCATCTAGCGGGTACTTAACTGGCCTCGTTTTTTTTCCCGAAAATCTTGATAACCAAATGTGTCTGGAATTGTTGGAGAGTGCCGTTCATGCTACTCTCGTACGGATAATAAAAATTGAAGAAGACCATGTCCATGAAACCATATTGTTCAGCAAGAAGGTGCCCCTCTTGACATCGCCTAACTGGTGCGTCAATTTTTAGAAGAATTTTACACGAAACCGGATTGGAAAGAGGTCATATTAAGGTCACCTAATTTGACCACAATAGACTTTTTTGTACACAAAGATTTATCATAAGATGCTAGTTCGTCTAAATCCCACTATAACAGGCACAAAAATGATGCTGCCTGGAACCACCCTGGCAGGGAGATCACCTCTAATTTTACCGAATGGGAACATAAACAAAAAGACTTACGCGCGGTAGATCAGGGAAACGACCCATAATAAGACGTGCCGCTAATCTGTCACAATACCGGCCTAAAAACAAAATATTTTTGAAACTTAAAACAAGAAAGACTTAGGGTCGAAAAATGAAACTTACGACGGGGTTTAGGGCGCATATTTTAAGATTTTGTACAACTTTTTAATTTCAAACTAATTAGCTATTACTTGATCGTTCACACAATCACTTCGTTTTGTTACATGTAAACAAAACGCACTAGGTCAACCAGTGTACAGAGTGGATAACACCTCAAGGATGGTGCCAAGTAAACAAAACTGAACCACTATACTAAGTGAACGACCATTAAGCCAAATGTACAAATTGATTCAACCAGGAAGAAGTCTTGAACCGAGTACAGACAGCAATGGGTGAATGGAACAGTGAAAAAGTGCTGTTATAAGGTTGAGGGCAAAATGTAAAAGATACATATGTTGTAAAGGGATGATGTATCTGATGATAAGCCCCGGGGTTCGTCGCTTTCTAAGGGAGGGCATGCGTTGCTAATATGTAGATCATTGAAATAAACACATACGGTGGAAAGTTTGAACTTAACCATGAATCCTAATTAATATGAACTATTATGATTAACCTTGTTGATAGTTCAAACAAAACAATACTTAAATTAGGGGCCAATGCCGGCAGACTTTGGTCTCCAGTGCGAAATAACGAAAGGGAAAGGCCCCGCTGGAAAATCAAAGCTCTCACATTTAAAAAGACCTGCCAGTGCAAACAACCTAAAGGAAAGCGCCCCTCTGACAGACAGCTACTCGCAAAAAAGTGGACATATGAAGTTTAATAACGCCGTAAGGCGAAGTGCTGATTAAATTAATAACTTCTTAAAACTAATTTACGTAGATAATTATTCAGATTGATTCGTCCATAACGCCCTTCTGGCCAGCTCCCACTCTTTGTTCGCTGTTAATAAATTTTGTGGAGAATAACCCCTGGGACTTACTAGATATGCATTCCTGGATGCCCTGGTACTATTTATGGCATTATACTCAACCCGAAGGCAAGCGATTCTCAACTTGTTTAACCTCCTCAGTGTTTCTATCCATCTCCCCCAACTACCTATCTGAGCTACGCATCCTGAAAGAGCACTGAGTAACCGCAACCAGCAGTTTCGCGGTGACAATATATTTGGTAATTTGATCATTTTAGGTCAAGTGAGCTATATCATTTTTTTTTTTAGTAACTTGTCCGTTTTAGGCAGAGTAGGCCCTATTACTTTTGGCCATGTATGTCATATCATATAAATTTTATCATCCTGAAAACAAAACATACGGAACAGCTAAATGCAAAAATACGAAATATGTCATGTAGGGTAGCAAATTAAAGCAAAAAAATCAAGCTTTAAAACGTTATAGGTGGGGTCCTAAAAATTGTCACCCTAAAATCAATAATCGACGGTCCGATCGTTTTCCATATTTTTATTTTAAATGCTGAAAATCGAGATATAAAGTTATCGTTGGGCCACCCTTTATACAATGTGTCCAAATAGTGCGGAACAGATGGGATACTTTTTTATTTTTACGATGTTGTAATCTCGGCAGCAAACCACATTGAAATATATGACTTTACTTGTCGCTTTAATTGCACCGTTTCAGCTTTGTATTTGACGTCGCGACGCCTACTCTTAGATGAAATTTACGTTTCATGATATTCAGCCACCCTGATTCGTTACTTTTCATAAACCAATTCTATTTTTGTTGGCTATCCAAAGTGATCATTCTTTAAAATTATTACCGCCACCCCCAAAAGTTTTAAATAAACTTTATTAAAATATGCAAAATTACACACAGGGTGCCATTGCAAATTTTTAGAAAAGCGGTTAGCGATTCTAGGCGAAAGAACATTTGGAAAGTACCTATATTAAGTGCTCTGAATGGAATATAAAACAATTTTTATCGGACCCAATTATACCCAGCCTTCTATAAGCGCCAGATATCAATCAATTTAAAACACGTTATGTTGATGAGAGAGCCACAGCTCGATTAATAATCTAATTACCACCCGGTATATAAGTATATATTAGGAAACTGCGCTACGGCGTACTTTATTTAATGTCGTGAAATGAAATCTTTTTTAGCTTACTAATTTGGTTAATTCAGTCCAGTACTATTAATGATGGATCTTTCATACCAATTAAAGAGCGCTTGTATAAGGTAACATAGAAAATTATTAGCGTATGGAATAAAATTAATCTTGCCATAAATATGGCTATTCTTCACGTTATAGAATAATATATACCTACATAACGGTTTATTTATACCAATGGTATTTATTGGCTTAAAATGAGAGCAGCGTTTCCGACCGAGAAGAAGTTAAGTATAAGAGTCAAAGTACCTGCCTCCTGTTCATCATGTATGGATTCAAAAATGCATCCCAACGCGAATCTTGATTTTTTTGCAAAAAATTTAAGTCCACTAAAAACGCCTTTAAATGAACTTTTATCAAGGAAATATGGAAATGGTAAACATTTGATTCAAAAATTGGACAACAAAATTTAAACAAAATTAATCATTTAAGTCACAATAACAAAAATACAAAGTAAATACGGCCAACAGGTTTAAGAATCTTATCAAATGTGAAAATTTCATACTACGTAAATGAGACCTTTAGTCCAGGAACAAATTTTGCTATGTCTTTAGAAAAACCAGACGGAAATAATAAACAATATGGAAATTTCACTCGTCAACCTCAATACTGATGAACAGGATGAATTGCGATCAAAATGTTGTAAATCGGTGTGTGTCTATAGTAAACAACAAAATATTTCTAAATACAGAGAATACAACTAAATCAAAATAAAAATTTAATAAATATAATTAAAAAACTAAAAACTGATCCCACCAATATCTGACAGGTTGGCTATCCTCTCCAAAGTGATCATTATTTAAAAATTATTACCGCCACCCCCAAAAGTTTTAAATAAACTTTATTAAAATATGCAAAATTATACCCAGGGTGCCATTGAAAATTTTTAGAAAAACGGTTAGCGATTATTTGGAAAGTACCTATATTAAGTGCTCTGAATGGAATATAAAGCAGTTTTTATCCGACCCAACTATATCCAGCCTTCTAAGCGCTAGAGATAAATCAATCATCAAAACAAACAAAAATGCAGTGATATCATGCTGGGAAAGTAATGCAAATACTTTTCCTAATACAGCTAAACAATTACTCAGGAACACAACTATCAATAAATGTATGGCATACCAGATAGTAAACTATATGCTTATCCCTCTCAGACTAATTGTATCTTGCATATATCAACATCAATTTTTTTTTAAATATTGAATAACAGTCGGTGGACTTCAAAAATAATATAAAAATATATTATTACACTACCCAACATATGTATGCCTTTCGGAGCAATTTCTTTATACACCAATATTGCGGTAACTTTAGAAAGAGAAATAATCATAAAAAGTTCGACAATAAAAGATACACTGGCATACCTATAACAAAGTTAACATAGTTCTTATACGATACAAAATATTATAACCAAATTGAAGGCTGTGTAACGGGGGCATCAATTTTAAGCGTTAACGCTTGAATGAATGAATTAATTTGAAACGTCTGCCAGGAGATCCCTCGCACGTAGCTAGATCAGATGTATTATTTTGCTGCAACCTATCGCTGTCGCTATCGTGCCAGAGAATTGTCGTATCGTGAGCAAATAGGGTAAATTTGTCCTCGATATTAAGTTGTGACAAGTCATTGATGTACAACAGAAAGAGCATTGGGCCCAGAACAGAACCCTTTGGCGCACCAAAAGCCACTCTTCCGATATCAAAAGCCCCATAAACCACTCTCTGACTACGACCTGTCATATATGAATCGAACCAACTGCAAGCAACTCCACGAAATCCGTAGAAATGATGTATTCGATAACTCACACAGTCAAAGGCTTTAGATAAGTCAAAAAATACAGCCGCGGCGCACTCCTCATTTATTTTCAAATATAAATGTTCCAAAAACTGATAAATAGCAACATTGGTGCCCCTACCAGTCTGAAATTCAAATTGACCCGCATGAAGGATCTGTCTATGACAAAGAAAGGATGCTACTCGACTCTTGGTTAATCTTTCTGTAATTTTTGAAAGAGTAGACAGAAGTGATACATGTCAATGGCATTCACCAAAGCCTACAAAGAACGGGGTGACAGGTTAATGAAAATTTTAGCTGACAAACCATCATCTCCTAAAGAGTTTTTGTTTCTTATAAAGGCCACATCTCACACCACCCCAGCAGGGTCCGCTGCATTAAAAAAGAATGACCGGCCCTCTGGCTTGCCACTCAAATAAGTCATAAGATCAGTAGTTGTACTCAAGTTGTCTGTCAAGTTCCTGGCAATACCGCAGTAATAATCATTTAAAATCTTAGAACATATATCTCAATGCTGAATATTATAATTAAATTCTTGTTTTAAATTTAAGCTACGTTCTGCTAAAGCACATAATATTGAATATTCAAATTTTTAGCGCTTCAGGGATAGAGGTTTAATTTATTTTTAGTCTTTCAGACTTTAAACCCTAAGTTAATTTTTTATGTTATTGCTTAATAATATTGTAGAGGTTCCGTATAAGAAAAAAATTTACCTTTTTCATTTTCTTCTTTGTTTCACTATTTTTCAAAAAGTGTCTTATATTTTATCCAATTTCTCTATCCTGAAACCATTACCGCAAAGCTTTAGGAAAACAATACCTATTGTACCGGAGAAATAATCAAATGACAAAATAATGAAATGGCATACCATAAACCAAAGTAAGGCAACCTTCAACGTAGCAAAATTTCAGAAAAACCACAAACCATTTTTATTTACTTTCCTTAACGCCATTATTTCATCAAACCCACAAGAATCGATAAACAATACATAAATGTTTCATTTCCGCCCATACTTGGATCAATCAGAACCAGCAATAAAATATGCAAACAATTGCGAACGAATTTTTGGTATGCAGGTCATGGTGGAAATATGGGGATTTATTTTGCAGTCATTCGGTTTCAAAGTGGTGCTGTTTCGCAATTATTCTTAACAACTTGAATTATTAAGCTTCATAATTTATAAATAGCCCTTTCGTAGTAAATAAATTCCTATTTTGAGAATATCGATCGGCTTACATGATTGTGTGTGAAGCTTGCACCTTTCCGTAATGCAGTAACTTTGGGTTAGCTTTTGTTGGCTTTGGCTAGTTGTATGGTGAGCTAGAAAAAACCAATCAGAGCTTACCAAAGCTAAATACACACCTAATCCTGGTCAGTGGGTTGGGAGTTTCGATCCAATACTCGTATTTAAGTTCCATGAAGATTTTTGTCTTGGGATCCACCAACCGGCTGCATATTTTATACGTCACAACGAAATTATTGTTATAATTACGTTATATAAATACTAAATGACTTCTATTTGTTTGGGTTAGTTGGAGTTAGTCGCTCGTTCATTATAACTACATCAGAAGAAATAAGAACTTTTCAATGAAAGTAAATCGATTGAGGTGAATTTATATTGAACAGATGAAAAGTAGTAACTTTTAAAGGTATAAAATGCCCGAGCATCATCTTGGCCAAATGCAAAATTGGTGGCAATCAATT
>JAEQML010079483.1:0-11974 GCA_016904865.1 Pissodes strobi | reverse complement strand
GTCAAAACGTTGAATATATCTATCTGAAAGACCAAAATAAAGATATTTAAAAACTGAAACGTTGAATCTATCTATCTGAAAGAACAAATTAAGGATATTTAAAAATTGTAAAATACGAAAATATACGAAATAAACAATTAAAGAAGACAAGGGAAGATCTTGAAGTAATTAAGTTTTCAACACAATGGGACATGACTAATAAAATAATTTATACGATTAACATTACCCATGTTAAGGAACAAGAATAATAATTTGTGATCTTCAACAAATAATGAAAAAACACAATTAGAACAAATTAATTAAAAACTAAACAAAAAATATGCAAATCTTAATTATGCCTGAACAAATTATTTCAAACAATGCAAAACCGATAAAATTCCGGTAGCACATGCTTTAATTACTTCCTGGAAAAGTTGCTTTGCGAACCGTTTATGATGCTATAAGATTTATACTAAATGAACAATACAACCATTTAATTCTTCGATATTAAAACGAAAGGACCAGAACCGTGCATTTCTTTTTAACCAAATAAATTATCGGGGTTCGAATCCCGAATCCAATCTCGAGAGACGTTTAATAACGGTTGGAAATTATTCCGCAGGAAAATCGCGATCTGAATACCAATTGCACTCTTGTTATCCTTGTTTAGCGTCAAGCGGGATTGGTTCCTGCCATCTCCTCTCATCCTCGAGTTTTTGCGGTTTTTTTTAGTTATTACTAGAATTCATCTGAAAAGTAAAGAACATAGTGAAAGTGACAAATAAATACATTTTCTGTAATAAACCCTAAGGATAAAAATTAATGACAATATAATCCTTCCAAACCAAGGGAATAAATCCGTGTCGACGTTATGATCGTTAATCAATCCGCCATTCAATCAGAGCAATAACATTCGGCAATAGCTAATTTTCCACTTAGCTCGGCAAGTTTTACTGCGAAAGCAATACCGTGCAATAAAAAACGAGCGCAATCAAACAACTAAGATGTGATATTAAAATACTAAATCGTGATGTGGGCCATAAAGCTCAATGCCTTTCCGAATAGCTTATAAATAAACAATTATTATTTACTGCAGATTCCTAATGTGTATGGCAACATTGTTTGATGGATCGTTACTTTTTATTTCGGTCGTCGACATATTTTGCTAATAGGTCTAAAGTAGTCGATAGTTTGGGTGGGTCGAAGTAGATAAGCAATGATGGTGCGGCCGCAATAGCTTAAAGGTTAGCGGAGACGCCTTAAAAATGGCGTAGCCCACGGACGAGAACCATCGGCAATACCTGCAAACAAAAATCACCTAAAATGCGGCTGAACCGTCATTGCTTATCTACTAGTCGACATTGACGCCAGGCCAATAATCATAGGTTTATTCATAGGAGCACGGCTGTATGTTTGAATGTAGAAATAATTAACGGGTATTCAGCCAATAAGGTTTATTAAAAGATGATTTGTTTTGCGTCCAAGCTATCAGTCAGTATATCGTGACCTTCGTCAGGGCTAAAAATTATTTTATATATATACCAATATACAATATATAACAATCTTGTGGCAACTTACAATATCAAAATTAGTTTAAATCAATTTTGGCAATTATAACACTTTAAAAATATTGTAAAAAAATGGTAAAATATTAGAATAGCTTATAGAACTACATAAAAAGTCAAAGTCAATCTAGTTTGTTTCAAAATGAATAATTTACGAGGTGTTATTGATAATTGATGTTATTTTAGTAATAATGGTAAGGTGTATTGGTACAAAATTACCGATTATTTAGTGATATTATATAAAAATAAATTGAGCTTAAATCATCAATTTCAGTTCTCTTATTCATTGTTTTATTCATTACGACCATTTCTAAAAATAACCTTTTATTTAAATATGTTTCTTTATAGAGAATTTTAATTTCATTAAAGTTTGGTACGCGACCAGTAATATATGCATGTTCAGATAAAGCAGAAGTGTTTTTTGAAGTCTTATGTCACTTTTATGTCCAGAAATTCTATTTTTTAGATTTTGTGACGTTTGGAATTGAATATACTAAATTTGAGAAATTAACAGATTTCATATCCGATATTTTGACAACTTCATACAATAAATCTAATAGCTATTATATTAAAGATTCTTTTGAATTTTCAAAATTTATTAATAACAAATTAATACCTGAAAATCATACATTAATCAGTGTAGACGTTAAATCACTCTTTACCAACATACCAATCAATTTAGTAATCAATAGTACCAATAAACATTGGATCAGTATATCTGTAAATTGTAATATATCAAATGATAAACTTTATTTTCAATTCTAATAAATTTTGTTTTAATAATACATTTTATAAACAAGTTTTGGAACCCAAATGGGTAGTTCTATTTCTCCAATCATTGCCCAATATGTAATGGATGATTTATTAGACCAATGTTTGGTAAATTTAACTTTTCAACCAAATTTTATTGAAAAATTTGTTGATGACATTATTTGTTGTATTCCTAGTGAAATGAAATTCTTTTAGTTTTTAATAATTACCACCCAAAATTACAATTCACGATTGAAAAAGAAGTTAACAATCAAATACCTTTTTAAGATGCAATGATAATTAAACAAAACAAAACTGTTCTAATTACCGATTGGTATTTAACACCTGTCCACTCTAAAAGATATTTAAATTATTTTTCTCGTCATAGTAATAAATCGAAAATTAATTTAGTTTTAGCATTAAAAAATAGAACAATAAACCTAGTGCATCCTGCTTTAATAAATACAAATTTACACAATTTTAAAGACATCCTTGCAGATAATGGTTATCCATTAAATTTTCTAAAAAAAAATTGCTTTTTAACATTAGAATAAATAACATCAACAATAATATTCATGATAACATAAATAATGATATTTCAAATGTTTGTTATGCTTCATTTTCATATATCAAAGAACTTACTCCGAAAATAATTAAATTTTTAGAAATGTTAAAAAATGGTAAATCGATTGGTAATTTATATTCAAAATTAAAAGATAAAACTAATGCTTTAAATTACTCAAATTTAGTACCTATATTCAATTCCATGTAATAATTGTGATAAAAAGTATATTGGACAAACGTCACAAAATCTAAAAAATTGAATTTCTGGACATAAAAGTTACATAAGATTTAAAAAAAACACTTCTGCTAGTTAAGTCACCACAACCTGTGGGAATTGGCCATTCAGCATGAAACCGAGCCCGTGTGACTGCCCAGTCAGCAGATGCACCGATGGGAACTAGATTTAAGCAATGTCATGTAATTTACCTTCTAAGATAGATTTTATGTAGGATCATTCTCTATTTAGCTATTGTCAAGTAAAGTCAAACTGTAGTTAGCTCCTAATAAATAATTTTTAAAAAGAGATTTTTGAAAGTTAAATACTTAAGTGGCGCAGTCGGTAGGATTGTGCGGTAGTGTTCATCAGAAAACGACCAGAATCTTCAGGCCAGATCCACTACTTGGGTTATCCAGTCCTTTAGCGCAATCAAAGGGACGAAGCTACAGCAGACCAGACAAACCAGCGAGAGAATCGGGAAGGAAGCGGAGACTACAGCAAACTGTAAGTGCCATTCCTTTCGTTCCCTTTTGACCCTCTGTATAAGGTACTCGGAAGGTATAGATAAGCAATTTAATTTTAATTTCAGTCTATTGGAGACAAATTTTCGCAGTCTATTGAAGACAATTAGGTTAGTGAATTAATCAATCAAAGAATTTTATTTTTATTTTCTCAATCGAAATAAATGAAAAATAATAATTATTAAATTAAAAATAAAATAATAATTTTATGAACGAATTAGACGATCTCGTAGAGAAACTAAATTCGTTAAGTTTTAAGAAAAACAGTACTGCAAGTACAATATTAGAATTAAGTAGTAATAGTACCGTAGGTACAGCGATTATAGACGAAATTATATCTAGTACTGCAAGCACAGATATAATTGGCAGCATGCCTAACGGAAACGAAGATAATCAAGTTAGAAATAATATGAATTGGAATCTTTTTAAATCCAAATTGGATAACATTAAGCCCTACGATGGCGATAGTAATACTTTAAACAAATTTATTTTAAAATGCGAGAACTTAATAAGATCTTATGCCGTATTAAACGATGATGAATTGAATCAGCATATTTTTGACTGTTTTCAGGAAAAACTAATCGGAAAAGCCGAAATTTTAGTAGGAAATAGATCCGAATTAACAAATTGGAATGATTTAAAATTAGCTTTAATACAATGTTTTGCTGATAGGAGAGATTTAGATTGTTTAGTACAAGAATTAAAGCGAACGAGACCCTTCAAGGGAGAACATTTATTAAATTTTGGTAGTAGGTTGCAATTATTAAGAAGTAGTGTTATACAACGTATTAGCAATGATAATACTCTTGATCAAAATCAAAAACTTTGTCATATAAATCTATACGACAAAACAGCGCTTAACACTTTTATAGCAGGTTGTTCAGGAATTCTGAAAAATAATATGTATATTAGAAAACCAGACTCTCTGGAAGATGCTATGGGTTATGTAGCCGAATTTGAAAATTTTGAACGATTATATGGAAACTTAGGACAAACAGGAAATCCTAATAAAATAAATAACTCTATTAATAGACCATTTAATCATCAAAATCCCCAATATTTTCAGTCGCAGACAAACGCAAATTTCCAACCAAATTTTAATCGCGTGAACCCAAATTTTAGTAGCCAAAATCAATCTAATATGTCTTTAAAACCTTCATGGCCCTCACAACCTATAAATATTCAACCGAAACAAATACCTACCAAACGTTATCCAACCAATCGAGAAGTATTTGGACCACCTCGTAATGTATTCAAGCCAAATCAAACTCCACCAAATCAACTTCCAAAACCAACTCCTATGTCAATTGTATCTAGAAATACAAATGGATTCACCAAAATAAATCCCCAAAATCATACCTTTTCTAGACCAATTAATCAATATCAAAGGCAAGTTCAACCATATCAAAACCCAAAATACGTTTTCGAAGAACTTTATTCAAATGAATTCGAGGAAGATGAATCGAATAATTTCTCAAACTCATATTCCGATACGTATTGTGACGAAATACAGTATGAAGAACAAAATCCTATAAATATCAATAATCAAATCGATTATGACGATAATGCCCAAATAGAACAAATTCACGAATTATCTGTAAACGATAATAATGAAAATTTTCTAGACCCAGGCCCCTCAAAACCACAAGCCTGACGGAAATTAATATTTCCTCTAGTAACGCTTTACCATATATACAACTCGAATACCCGAAAATAAAATTATTAATCGACACAGGCAGTTTTCGTTCTATTCTAAGACCTACAGTGGCTGAACAATGTTTCCCACAATGTATTTATCGTTCTCAAAATATTATTAAAACCGCCATAGGAAGTGAAAATACCCAATTTCAAGCCGATATTCCAATTTTTTTAAAATATGGTAACAATCACGAAATCAATTTTATTCTTTTTGACTTTCATGACTTTTTTGACGGAGTTATAGGACTAACTGACTTAAAGAACATGAGTCTAAATATTGATCTAATTAATCAAAGATTGATTGGACCTGATATCGAAATTCCATTCAAATATAGAGAAAATTTGGAAACAGATTTTTCCATCACTCTTAATCCAAACGAAAAAGTACTAAAGAATATTCCAGTTAATATTTATGAAGGCGATATTATTGTAAAAGCAACACAGCTAGATAAATTAGTAATTCCACCCGCACTTTCTCGTGCAAATAACGGATTTGCTATTCTAGAAATTCAAAATCCCCATGATAAATATGTAACTGTAAAATTTAAAGAACCATTAAAAGTCGAACCGTTTGAACAAAATCAATTCGAATTATTTAATTTCGAAACGTTTACGCAAAATAAAAAACGCAATCAAGAAAATAAAATGTTAAAAAATAATTTAATTCGTACGCAACATATGAACCCGGAAGAAAAGGAAGCGATTTCCAAGTTATGTAAAGAATTTTCTGACATATTTTATCAAAATGACGAAGAATTGTCTTTCACATCCAAAATTAAACACGAAATTAGGACAACGGACGATATCCCTGTACACACCAAGTCATATCGATATCCATTTGTTCATAAAGAAGAAGTAAGACGGCAAATAAATGAAATGCTCGAAAAAGGAATAATAAGACCATCCAGTAGTCCTTGGTCATCACCCATCTGGATTGTTCCAAAAAAGGTCGATGCTTCTGGAAAGCAGAAGTGGAGAATTGTTGTAGATTTTCGGAAAATTAACGAAAAAACAATTTCAGATCGATATCCAATCCCATATATAAGTGATATTTTGGACAAGCTAGGACGAGCCCAGTATTTCTCTACACTAGATTTAGCTAGTGGATTTCATCAAATAGAAATGCATAAAAGCTCAATCGAAAAGACCGCATTTAGCGTAGAAAATGGACACTATGAGTTTTTAAGGATGCCATTCGGATTGAAAAATGCTCCATCCACTTTCCAACGAGTAATGGATGAAATTTTTAAGGACGTACAAAATAAAATTTGTATGGTGTTTATGGACGACGTAATCGTAATAAGCACAGGCCTAACAGAACATATCCAAAATCTGAAAATAGTATTCGAAAAATTAAGAGAAGCAAATTTAAAAATTCAGATAGACAAGTGTGAATTTCTGTGTAAAGAAGTAGAATTTTTAGGACACGTTGTAACACCCAACGGAATAAAACCAAATAAAAAGAAAATTTCTGCAATACAAAAATACCCCATCCCAAAAACACAGCGTGAAATCAAAGCATTTCTTGGTTTACTAGGTTATTACCGGAAATTTATAAAAAATTTTGCGAAGTTAACCAAACCATTGACACAGTGTCTAAAAAAAGATAGCAAGGTAGAACATACAAAAGAATTTGTTGATTGCTTTAACACTTGTAAAAATACGTTAACATCAGAACCAGTTTTGGCATATCCTGATTTTTCCAAACCATTTGAACTCACCACTGATGCTTCAAATTTTGCTATATCAGGAATACTCTCACAAGAAAACCACCCAATTTGCTATGCATCTCGTACATTGAACCCAGCAGAAATAAATTACTCAACGATAGAAAAAGAACTTTTAGCTATTGTATGGAGTTGTAAACATTTCAGACCATACTTATTCGGACAAAAATTTGTAATATATACCGATCACAAACCGCTACAATGGTTGATGTCATTAAAAGAGCCAAACTCAAGACTAATGCGCTGGAGATTAAAACTAGAAGAATTCGACTATGAAGTAAAATACAAGAAAGGAAAAACAAATCAAGCAGCAGACGCACTTTCAAGACACCCTGTAGATGTCAACGCCATAGAGACGGAATCAATATTTAACAATTTAGGCGACTCGGACGAAATCATAGAAGAATTTTTGTTACATCGAAATGAAGAGGATTTACCTAATTTGGACAATCAAACAGTAGAAGAACTTTTGAAATTGAATATCAATGAGCCAAAAATAAAAATTATAAGCGATATTCAAATTAAACCACCAAATATTCAATTACCAGTAGTTCAACCATCCACTGACAATGAAACAGTGCATACGTCAGTAGAAGACCCGATATTTGCAATACCAATATCCGAAAGACCGATCAATGAATATAAAAATCAAATAATAATCACCGACGGAGAAGTAGAAAATATTCAAATACGAAGAGAAAAAGTCTTTGAAAATAATAGGATGTATGTCACTATCTCTAATAGAAATCCAACACCTCACATCGTGAAATTACTAAAAGAAAATATAGACCCTAAACGAGTTTATGCAATTTTCTTTAGAAACGATTTATTAGCACGAAATTTTACTGTGACTCTACAAAATCTATTTCGAAACTCTGCATATAAATTAGTACATTGCACTACATTTCTAGAAGACATTGAGAAGCTTTCTGATCAGAAAGAAAAGTTAGAAATGTATCACACGACTAAAACATGTCATAGAGGAATGAATGAAATGAAAGCAGCACTCAGCCGAATATTCTATTGGCCAAGAAAGTCTATAGATATAGAAAACTATATAAACAATTGCGAGACTTGCCAAAAGAATAAGTACGATAGAGATCCACCAATAATCAAATTTAACCTCACTCCAACAGCCTCAAAACCATTTGAGCACATTCATGTGGACACTTTCAGAATTAATAGCGAAGCTTTTGTCACCGTTATCGACTCATTTTCTCGATATGGACAAGCCTACCCTCTTAAAGCTATTACCGGAGTAGAAGTGATAGAAAATCTATTCAATTTTATAACACATCACGGACTTCCATTAAAAATTACCGCCGATCAAGGTACCGAATTTAAAAACAAGGAATTAGAAGATTTTTGTAAAATGTACAAAATCGAATTACACTTTACTACACCCAAAAATAGTAATTCAAATTCCCCTGTTGAGAGATTTCACTCATCAATTATAGAAAGTTATCGTTGTTTACAGGAAGACCATAACAATCTAAATACGGAACAATTAATCAAACGAGCCGTTATGGGATATAATAATTCAATACATAGTGTTACGAAATATACCCCATTCGAAATTATCACAGGACATATAAAATCAATAAATCCGTTCGATCTTAATGATAATATGATAATTTCAAACTATGTACAAACTCATAAAGAAACATCGAATAAGCTCTATGAACGTATAAAAGAAGTCAACGAGCAAACTAAACAAGACATAATCGAAAAGCGAAATGAAACAAGAAACGAACCCCCGGATTTTCAATCGCAAAAAATCGCCTATATAAAAAATAAACAGCGAGGAAAAATGTATCCTAAATTTAAGAAAGTTAATTTAAAAGGTCAAACAGACATCAAAATAAAAACAAATAAAACATCATATCATAAGAGTAGCGCTAGGAAACCTAAAATTAAAATGAAACAATCTTTTCAGGTTAACGATGCTGAAAAAGTTGACGACTCTGTTCCTAGTACTTCACATAGGACTGACGATAGGAGCTGACATTCAAGTAACAAACTTAAATAACCCTATCCTTCCTATAAAATTAGGAAACTCTAGAATAGTATATAATAGACATACGTTTTTGCATTATATAGATTTAAGATACTTAATTAATCAATTAGATGATATCGAAAATAATTTCTTAATAATTAGAAATCATTTATTATTATCAAATGCTACGAATCATATTTCTTATCATGGCTTAGCGGAAAACTTACTTGTAAGAACAGAATATTTAATTCAAATCGCGAGTAATAAATTACAAAATTTACACCCACATATCCGAAAAGAACGAGGATTAACAAATATTATTGGAAAAGCAAGTAAATGGCTATTTGGTACGTTAGATTCGGAAGATAGTCAACGATATGATGAAGCAATAAATATTTTAAATACAAACCAAAAACAAATTGCCAATGAAATGAAATTGCAAATTTCACTCTCAAAAAATCTAATAAAGAATTATAATAACACGATTATTACTCTTAGCAAAAATCAAGACAAACTTCAACTTGGTTTAAAAGCGCTTCGCAATACAATGGAACGAGAAATAAAGTCCTTAGGAGATTATCTTAGTTTTCAAGGTATTCTTACGCAATTAAATTTAGATTGCCAAAATGTAATTATGTTTTTGGACAACTTAGAAAACGCTATTATGTTTGCAAAAATAAACGCTCTTCATAATAGTATTCTTTCAAGTTCTGACTTAAATGAAATGTTAAAATACTTAACGAAGATTTACAGAAAAAATGAAATTCCAAGGTTCCAAAATATATTGTCTTATTATCAATTTTTTGGTACGCAAATAACTTTTTCAAATTCAAAGCTTATCTTTGCTATTCATGTACCGATACTGAGACCTGAACCTTTTACCTTTTTTCATATTTACCCAGTAATCCAAAATCAAATGATATTTATCCCAAAATACCCTTACCTGGCACAAAATGAAGAAAAGAAACAATTTTCCAACGACGTTTGCCCGACCGTTGAAGAAACATACTTCTGTCTGGAAGAATTTCACCCTCGTGACGAATGTGTCAACAGTTTATTGATGAACACACCGACAGCCGACTGTCCAACTTTCAAAATCAATATTGGAGAAGCAATTGTAGAACAAATCACGAAAGAAATGGTTCTAATCCTGCCAGTTAAAGCCGAAAAATTGTTAGCCAAATGTAGCAGCGATCAATATTTGCCAATCGAACAGTCAGTTCTAGTCAAAATACCTGAAAGCTGCGAGATCCAAATCAATGGAAGAAAATTCCTGAATGATGTGAAAATTCAAGAAGGAAAACCATTAATCCTGCCAGAAATCAAACTGTCTGCAATAACGCATGAAACTATTTTGGAAATGCCATATATAACCAAAATTAATCTTGACGAAATTTATCGCCTCAAGGATGCAGCCAATCAGCTGACTTCGTTTAGTATTGACAGCCAGCAACCCCAAAATACGTCATTTTACATCACCCTTGTGTTTTGCTCCCTAATTATTATAATTCTAGCAATAACACAAAGAAGAAAAATCTACCAGTTATGGAGATTCACCCAAAATAAGAAACCTAGGGATGAAGAAGAAGCCACACCCATGGAAAACATTCATTCGAAAAAACACTCCGTAATTTTCGAATCTTAAGGATGGAGGAGTTAAGTCACCACAACCTGTGGGAATTGGCCATTCAGCATGAAACCGAGCCCGTGTGACTGCCCAGTCAGCAGATGCACCGATGGGAACTAGATTTAAGCAATGTCATGTAATTTACCTTCTAAGATAGATTTTATGTAGGATCATTCTCTATTTAGCTATTGTCAAGTAAAGTCAAACTGTAGTTAGCTCCTAATAAATAATTTTTAAAAAGAGATTTTTGAAAGTTAAATACTTAAGTTGCTTTATCTGAACATGCATATAATACTGGTCACATACCAAACTTTAATGAAATTAAAATTCTCCATAAAATATAAGGTTATTTTTAGAAATGGTCGAAATAAATAAAACAAATTCTATGAATAAGAGAACTGAAATTGATGATTTAAGCTCAATTTATTCTTATATATTATCACTAAATAATCAGTAATTTTGTACCAATACACCTTACCATTATTACTAAAATAACATCAAATATCAAATATTCCTTTAACACCTCGTAAATTATTTATTTTGAAGCAAAGTAGATTGACTTTGACATTTTATGTAGTTCTATAAGTTATTCTAATATTTTACCAATTTTTTACAATATTTTTAAAATGTTATAACTGCCAAAATTGATTTAAACTAGTTTTGATTGTAAATTGCCACATTATTGTTATATATTGTATATTGGTATATATAAAATAATTTTTAGCACTGACCGATAGCTTGGTTGCAAGACAAATCATCTTTTCATAAACCTTATTGGCTGAATACCCGTTAATTATTTCTACAATAATCATAGGAATAATATTCCGGGTATTCGAAGTCTGTCGGATAATCGACTGAATCCAAACGACGCATTATATTCCAGACATTAATCCACTCATCCTCTAAATTCGAATCGTATCCTGCGGGACACTTAATAAAGCTCGCAAATTATTCAGTCGAGTGATCGAAAACTGAATATCAATGGCATTATTATCCGTACTTAAGATACGATGGATGATATGAAAGCCTGGCAAACGATGTTTATCCAGATCCGGACTTTTCAACTAGGGCGACTATTATTTTGCTCGAATTGAATACTTTAAAGCGTTTAATTTCCTAAAAGGGAAAAATAGTTTTATTAGCTCGAGCCAAATGATGCGTTTTATTCGATTAAATAATTAAATTATTTAAACCCATCGCCCATCGATTGTGGGATAAGCAAATGTGAGATAAACGACATTCAATTTTTGTTTTCTGTTTAAACGTCGAACAAATTAAAAATGAGAAAATTAAACTGAATAATTTATTAATAAAATAGAAATGTCTTAAA
>JAEQML010079482.1:0-11974 GCA_016904865.1 Pissodes strobi | reverse complement strand
ATACATTCTTGAATAATGTTCAAAAGCTACATACCCCATATTAATTCGTTATAATATATAATAGCAGTGCTCATTAAATGAGCATATATTTTGAAAAAATTGCACCAATAAACTATGTACCTAGATAAATCATCTATAATACAATAACAGGACAATATCTGCCAGTTATATAGAGCCAATAAAAATTTACAACATGGGTATCTCCATAATGTTCACAAAATTGTATTGATGACTTCATTAACAAAAACACTTCTGAATTCATGAAACATTTCCAACAGTGCAATGAAAAATATTTTTATTACTTACATTTAAATATGTGTATTCAATTGCAATAAGGTCTTAAGCTGGATTTATAGATTAATATAACATAAGCTTGACATAAGAAGTTCACCAAGATTTAACATCTTATGTGCTATGTGCTTATGTTTGACCAACTAAAACTTTTAATTGTATTTACATTTTTTTACTTGATATCGAATAGATGAGATGCAAGCCCATTTGATGATGATGTGCTTATACAATGCTATGCTTATGTTATGCTATGTTTATGTTATGTAATTCTATAAATCCAGTTTTAGATTTCTAAAAATGGATAAGCTATGGGTAAATAAGGTGCAATTTTTTCATGCTATTTTTGTTTCTGCCAATAATTAGTACAGAATTTATTTATAACTGCACAGTCATTTTGAAAAGCAATAAGTACTTACTCGATAAGATACTGATCATTTTCTTCTTTAATCCAAACTGAATTGAATTGAGAATGGTTCTCTTCTTTAACTATATGTGGAAACGTTTCCAGAGGAATTATTAACTCTGGTATTGGCTTAACCGTGTTATTTGCCAGATTGTTAGACATATTATAATATTTACAACTGTGTGAAGCTTCCACCCGAGAAAATATTCAATTTCCTTTATTTGGTAGTACACAGGCTAAATTCTTGACCAAGATATGTATTAATTCCTGAGACAACTCTGTCAATTCCTTTTCCTGTTCTGAAGGATAATGAACACCTTCTTCCCTGGATTCGCTTGGGTTACTCTGGAGGTTAGGGCACGGCACATATGTTAGGGCATAGATAATAAATTCAAGCTGAAATTTGCCTACTTGTCATATGGTGACAGCACGTAGCATTTACATTTAGAGATGGCAGCGATTTAATCAAATGAAAGAATAATCGATTAATTTGTTTCGATTAATCGATTAATCATATGATATTTTTTATTTCAATTAATCAGTAATTAATCGATTAATTTCATATTAATCGAAACTGCTTTTTAGTTATCTTTTATATCAACTAATCGTAGGAAATTTAATTTGATTTACATTACTACTGCTACTTCGCGATTGGAATCGCAGAGATCCGAATAAGTATGTTTCTGTGCTCTGTTACTACCTTAGACGATGGTTACTACTGTTACTAGCGTCTTCAGACAGCGGCCTGGCTTGAACTTTTCTGGTGACCTTCGGCGACCTTTGCCAAATATCGGCAATAATTAAGTTATTTCCCATGGCCCTCCGCTCTCTTCGCTCGATCTGGGGCGCAACCAGATAAAACTAACCCAGACTACCCCAAAATTAAGAAAAAAAACCAATTTACAAACATAACCTTAAAAATAATCAAAAACAAAGCTCGGCACTGACGGGGATCGAACCAGCAATCTTGGCATCATAAACCCACTATCTAACCACTTAGCTACCAGACCGTTGGAAGCAATTCAGTATACCGCGAAGACATGGGTAATTCTACCGATTCGACCAATGTCAGGTCGCGTTATGGAACCGACCAGAAAAGTTCAAAACAGGCCAATGTCGGAAGACGCTACTTGTTCTGTTGTGCTTATTACGTTGGTAATGAATGGAACGGTCTCGATCGATTGATGGTGGATTGGAATTCAAAAACGTAACATAAACGATTTAGAGCTAGATCTAACACGGCACCGAATCAGCCTTCAGTTTACCGATGTCTTTACGGTGCAATGAATTGTCTGCGAGTGCTCTGGTGGTCTAGTAGTTAACCTTGCGGCGGCCCGAGGTTCAATTCATATCGGTCTTTTAATTTTTTTTAAGGTTATATTTGTAAAAGGTATTTTTTCTTCATTTTGGGCGTGCCTTGGGGTAGTTTTGGTTAGTTCCTGTTCTTTGAGCCCTCGTAGCGAGCGGAGGGTCATGCGTGAAGTGAAATAATACATTGGGCTCATTAGGTGCAGTGCTAGGGCTAGCTCCAAGTCTAACGTTGTAAACAGTATTACAACCATCTGAGAGATAGTTCTCAAAGGCTAGGGCAACAGCTACGGAGAAGAGGAATAGGTTCATTACAAAGAGACTGTCTTAACACTCTTAACGTCTGTTTTTGAACCCGTGGGCAAAAAAATAATAATTTTATAATTATTAGTAAATGTAATGTTAGTTAGGTTAGGTCTGTAATAAATAATATTAATAAAGCTTCCCATTTTTCATCCATTTATTTTCTTTTATCCATTATCCATTAATTATGTGCCTATTAAAATTTAATCAGTTTTGTGTATAGTATTTTAAAAATTTAAGTATCAATATCCGATTAATCGAATGATCAATTAATCGATTATTTTCTATCGATTTTAATCGGAAATCGATTAGTATTATTCGATTAATCAAATGATCGATTAATCGATTATTAAATTTTTATTGCCATCTCTACAGGTACCGCTATTCTATTTTTGATTTTATGTTTTAGTTTTTGATTAGCCTCTTAGAGGCCCTAAAAATTATTTGTTTGCGTTCAGTTGCAATCATTGGATCGCAACCGAAGCATTTTTCCACGTAACACGGCTCCGAACCGAGTTACCCCCTGAGTATAACAAAAAACCTCGAAATGATTATTAGTCACACAATTACGTATATAAGCGTCAATCGAATGTAACTTCAGGTGCCATCTATGGAGAGATTCTACCAGCTACGCGACCATTCGCCAAAGATCAGTTTTTAGTTTCGTTTTACTTTGATTATTTCCTTCATCGTAAAATGGACCAATCAGACAGCCCGATTTTCTGAATAAATTTTGTTTAGATAAGTGATTATTGCACTAGACCTGTTTAACAGCGATGAAGCTGCGTCCTCCATATTGGATTTTCCTTTTTTTTAGTTTTGAGGTCTTGTATAGTACTTTTTAGTTTTCCGACTCCCTCAACTACCATTTGTATAGAAATACTTTCTTCGAATAAATAATTTTATATTCTAACTTTTTTCTGATATTACTAAAGTAAGAAACGTAAGGTATAAAGGTAAGATAAAGGTAAATATTGAAACATTACATAAAATGTTAACGTTAGTGTCGATGAAATTTTAAAATCACCTGGTTTTTCGCTAAGCACCAGATTATTCATAAAATCACCAGATCTGGTGAAATTTTTCCAGTCCTGGCATTACTGTTCATTGGCCTCATTAGGTGCCGTGCTACGGCTAGCTTCACGCACCATCTTTGATTTTATGTTTTGGTTTTGATTATTGACTAGACTCGAGGCACAGCACACGGCGGAGTTCTTGTTGTAATACGTGCCCGTACTTTGTCAGCACTTTTTACGATATATTTTGCTTTATATAACTAAAAACCAGGATACCTATATTTAACAAAAGCCGTATTATAGTGGATATACAGCAGCTTGCATGTGTTTAAATGTAACTTTTACAAAAAAAGGATAAATCTACAAAATGTCGGAAAGTTGGAAAGTCTTATACGAAGCCATTTTTCTAAAAATTTTGTTAATTAAAAACTACTTTAATTAATTATTATTAAATAGTATATAATTTTGCCAAATTTAGCATTATAAAACCGGAATTAAAATCCACAAAATTTAAAAAAGAACAATACTATAATCGCGTATCTACATCTACCCCAAACGAAAACGTCAATCAATAAGCTCTGGAAGCCGAAAAAATGATTATTATTAATTTTATCTCAATCTAGATATTTGAAGTTCCCAAAAGTAACATGCCTAAACATGATAATAACCTTCGTGTAAAATTCTCTTTGTAAAATTTAAAGACTACAAGTCACTGTAGTGAATAATCACCGTTACAAATCACACCTCTCACTAGTTACTCAAAAATCGCTATATATGCCCAATGCCCATCCCATAAGCATGACAAGCATGCACTATGATCAGTGTTGCCAACCATAAATCAGAAAAATCCGTAACAGAGTCCTCAATATTTCCGTGTTTTTCCGTGTCCCTAAAATGGAGCTTAAAAATGGTTACTGTAAACGTAAAATCAATACGAGTTAAGCTGTTGGAAGAAATATGGCACTGAGTTGAAATGTTTAATTAGAAAATAAATAGAATATGACGTCATACATGCACCACTCCGGATTTTTCATGATTGTAATTAAGATAAAATAATTCAATAGTTGCTTACCAGCTTACGACGCTTGAAATGAGAAGCAGAGAAAGTCTTCTTATTTAATCCATTTATTCGAAACAAGCATAAGATAATTCTTCTTTTTACAAATAATCAACTTAAGATAACTCAAAGACAATGCCGAATCCGTCTTCACCATTTTTTAACATTGATTTGACTGACGCACAATATATTTTCTTACCACCTATGAAGCCAGCAGAATTCCATTAAAGGTACTAGTGATTAAACTATTTCTTTGTTTTAATTAGATTCATATGTTAAAATTGTGGGCGCCGGCAGAACAAATTTCAGGACGGGGGCTGGGTAGATGGAAGTCAACAAAAATAACGTGTAAATAGTTTTTCTAAATTCCAATGAATTTAAAATGTATTTTTATACTATGCATTATTTTAATACTTCAGGAACTGTCCCCTCCTACCGCCGCTCATGCTGAAATTACTTTCGTATTGAGCGTTTGACCCAAAGCCCAAAATTGTCAGTCGTCAATATTTTGAAATTCCGATTTATCAACGCATCTTTGAATCTAAAGAGACCAGTTGATTGGCACATCTATTTTTAGGATTGATGAAATATCGATTAAAATTAAGCGAATTATATTAAAATGGACATATGACACATAAATATAATAACGCCAAATCATCTGTAAAAAATCCGTGTTTTCATTGCACGGAACCCAATAAAAGCCGTGTCCGTGTTCTAGTTTCAAAAATCCGTGAAAACACGGAAGTTTCCGTGTCGTTGGCAACACTGACTATGATTCATGTCTGGGGACAGCCGTGCAACTTTGAGCCGTCAACGGCGTCAACTGTTTTCATGTACCTCGCGATACAAACAACCGGTGGTCAGTATGTGTTATGGTGGTCTAGAGGTCTGCAAGGTTGGCTCTCATTTCGGCGACTCGGGTTCAAACCCCGTCGGTTTTTTGTTTTTTTTTTTTTTAAGGTTAGTTTGGGTTAACCGATTTTTTTTCTTGATTTTGGGTATGTCTTGGGTTAGATTGGGGATTGATGAGTTAGCACCTGGTTAGTTTCCTTTTCTTATGCCCCCGTAGCGAGCGGAGGGCCATGCGAAAACTGAATTTAGGCAACCCACATTAAGCTGCATTTACATTTAATTTGAAGTCAAATTCAACCTGAAATTTGCCTGCTTGTCATATGGTGACAGTACGTAGCATTTACATTGGCCAAAATTCGAAGTTGACTTTGAAGTGCACTTTGAATTTTGTTAAGCTGCTTGCCAAACGCAAGCAGAAAATAAATTTGTAGGTTAGATTATTTTTGTTTATCTTAATAATCTTAATGTTGCTCTATTCAGGTTAGGTCTAATTTATCTATGAATTAGGAAAATTTCAAATTTGTGTTAGAATAAATTAACATTTGTATCAAACAATTCGCACACATGTAAAATGGACTTTGAAGAGCCCCACTTTGATGAAAATTATTTTTTTTGAGGTACTGTAATTGAAGAAAACGATTTCAACGAGGAATTGTTCTTAAAAATGATTTTTAATTATCTTGCAATTTACAACACACAAAATAAAACATTCCATACGTATAATTACGTAACCTAAAAATTCGTTCAATGTAAATGACATATTTGCGAATTGCACTTTGACTTGGACTTCAAATTGAATGTAAATGCAGCTTACTCTGCTCAGAGTTGCACGGCTGTCCCTAGATTATTGTTGCATTATGCATTCCGTTATTCGTTTTGGTTTTGATTATTGGCCTCTTGCGAAGCTCCAAAAATTATTTGTTAGCGTTCAGTTGCAATCATTGGATCGCAACCGAAGCATTTTGACGTAAAACGAACGCCTCCACCAGCGAAATATTTCGAAATGATTATTAGTCACACAATTACGTATCTAAGCGTCAAGCGAATGTAACTTCGGGTGCCATCTATGGAGAGATTCTACCAGCTACGCGACTATTCGCCAAAGATCGGTTTTTAATTTCGTTTTACTTTGATTATTTCCTTCATCGTAAAATGGACTAATCAAACGGCCCGATTTTCTGAATAAATTTTGTTTAGATAAGTGATTATTGTACTAGACCTGTTTAACAGCGATTAAAGTGCGTCCTTCATATTGGATTTCGTTTTGTCAATTGTAGCTGATTCGCATTATAAGATCCTTTACACAAACAGAGCACTATATAAAAAATCGGTCTCTCCTATTGGTCGATCCGCATGGCCCTCCGCTCGCTACGGGTGCAAGGAAAGGAAACTAGCCGGGTGCTAACCCAAAACATACCCAAAATCAAGAAAAAAACTGGTCATTAACATAATCTTAAAAAAATAATAAAAAAAAGCATCGAGGTTTGAACCCGGGCCGTCCAGGTGAGACCCAACCATCTAAACCTCTCGACCACGAGAGCTCTTGCCACAAATTGATGGCCTCACGAAGACATATTGTAATATGAGATGGATCGACCAATAAGAGAGGTCGATTTTTACATAGTGCTCTACTTGTGTAAAGGATCTCAAAACGCAACCCAAACTAACCCAAGATATGCGTTTAAAGATCCTTTACAGGCGTAGCCGACTATATCAAAATCGGCTTCTGCTATTGGTCGATCCATCTTGTATTAAAATATGTCTTCGTAATGCAATCAGTTTGTCGCAAGAGCTCTCGTGGTGGAGAGGTTTAGATAGTTGGGTCTCACTTGGACGGCACGGGTTCGAACCCCGTTGCTTTTTTTTTATTTTTTTTAAAGATTGTGTTTCTAAACAGTTTTTTTCTTGATTTTGGGTATGTCTTGGGTTAGATTGGGATAGCACCTAATTAGTTTCCTTTTCTTGAGCCCCCGTAGCGAGCGAAGGGTCATGCGGATCGACCAATAGGAGAGGCCGATTTTGATATAGTCGGCTACGCCTCTAAGGATCTTTAAATGCTTATGAGAATAACATTGCAGGTGTGTTGCATTAGCCTTATAAGATCCTTTACACAAATAGAGCACTATTTAAAAATCGGCCTCTCCTATTGGTCGATCCGCATGGCCCTCCGCTTTTGCTTCGCACGCTACGGAGGCTCAAGAATAGGAAACTAACCGGGTGCTAACCCAAACTAACCCAAGACATACCCAAAATCAAGAAAAAAAACTGTTTAGAAATATAATCTTAAAAATGAAAAATAAAAAAAAACAACCGGGTTTGAACCCGGGCCGTCTAGATGAGACCCAGCTATCTAAACCTCTACACCACAGGAACTCTTGACAAAAATTGAATGCATCACGAAGACATATTGTAATACGAAATGGATCGACTAATAGGAGAGGTCGATTTTAACATAGTGCACTAAATGTGTAAAAGATCTTAAAATGCGCTGTATTACTATGAAATCTTGTTTTCTATTTCGCAAGTTCCTTTACACAAATAGAGCACTATGTAAAAATCGACCTTTCCTATTGGTCGATCCATCTCGTATTACTATATGTCTTCGTGATGCAATCAATTTGTGGCAAGAGCTCTCGTGGCCGAGAGGTTTATTTTGCTTTTTTTTTTTTTAAAATTATGTTTCTAAACAGTTATTTTCTTGATTTTGGGTATGTCTTAGGTTAGTTTGGGTTAGCACCTGGTTAGTTTCCTTTTCTTGAGCCCCCGTAGCGAGCGAAGCGAGCGGAGGGCCATGCGGATCGACCAATAGGAGAGGTCGATTTTTATATAGGGCTCTATTTGTGTAAATGATCATTATACGCGCATAAGTTATTCACGGTTTAATGTAAGACAAGATTTTATATGTCTGTCTTTTTCTATGACAGTATAGGTTTATGAGCAGTGTTCCCAGTATGGGCGCTTTAGCGCCAATTGGGCGATTTCAAAAGATAATTTCCGCCCAAAATTTTTCAGTTGGCGCTGGGCGCCCAATTGGGCGATGTGATAATACTGCTTGCGGCAAAATCGATTTTCAAAATAATGATGTACCGGATCCACCAACCTGGTCGACTATTCCGATATCAATCGCTCCCTACTTTTCGAAAACGCCTAGAGCCAAATTGATTGATGTTGGGAAATCTTTAATGTCAAACGAGTTTATTTCTAAACTGTTTCAGTGGCATGTTATAGACAGAGAAGCAAATACTCTCACGTACTTGAATTGACATATTGAGAATAGTTTTCGAAAACGCCTAGAGCCCAATTGGTTGGTGTTGGGAAATCTTTAATGTTAAACGAGTTTATTTCTAAACTGTTTCAGTGGCATGCTTTAGACAGAGAAGCAAATACTTTCGCGCATTTGAATTAACATATTGTACCTATAATTTAATTAAAATTATCTTAAGATACGATCGTCTCTTCGTCTCTATGAAAATTATAGTACTAGCATTGTCTTTATAAGACAATGGTACTAGTAAGTAGTATACAATTTATAATATTATTATTAAACAAACAAAGTGGGTAAATATACTAAATATAGGAAATTGTTTAGGAAAGAATGGTTGAACTGTTGAACATTCCCATGTTTAAAGGTGCCTGTGATCTGATTGGTTGGAATCCGGTCCATTTGATAACGCCCTCTGTAAAATATGTAAAATAGAGCTGCGTGCTCAAAAAGCAGACCGAGGCATGTCTAGCAAGCTAGTGCTAGTGTATACAGTTCGGAATTCCAACCTAACCGATAACAACCGAATAATTTGATTATTTCAGAAGACACATTTCTTTTTTCTGACAATTGCCCCGCAGCAACGCTATAAACTATAAACAAAGAATAAATTTATTTTTTCCTTTGAAAATGAAAAGAGGTTCCCTTGTCTCTGAAGAGGTGTCAATATCTGCCTGACCCCGTCTAATAAGCATGCGCAGTAAGAAATTTGCATTATGCAATTACACATAATATTAAAAATAAAAGACATGACGTGCACCGGAATCGAACCCGGGCCGCCGTATGGCAGACATCATCCAAGCACGAGGCTACGAACCAGTTGACAACAACTCGCTAGAACCTAAAGATATGGAGAACGTAATGCGCGCGCAACTCTAAAGCCCTCTGATGTGGTAAGGGAAACGTCTATTAATCTGCCAGAATAGAGAGTTTTTAAGCCATCTAAAAATAACAGCATTTTTGGGCTGTTTTATGGTTAACGTTATTACCGATAACGATTACGACGCCTTTCATAAAAGAGATTTCAAACCCCTTAAAACGAACGTCAATAATCCTCTCAAAAATAACGGCAATGACAAATGTCACAGATGACATTTCATTTGTGTTATGAATACAAGAATCCTAAAGAGTTTACGATTCTAAATGTGAATATAGTAACACCACAGCATAAGCTGTGGTAACACCATCCAGACTAAACAAATCTTAGATTTCCGTGCTATCCAGTTTCGTTGGACTTGGACAGAATGGAAGAAGCTCTAGAAAATATAATTCGAAGACATGATCCAAGAACTTTAAACAAGACGACATGATCCTAATGGAGCCAACCACAAGTTAATCAGAGATATTATCCTGAATGATATCTTTCGAAACAATCCTCTGCAGCAGGAGGATGCTACGGTGCAGGTTCAGGCAGAATTCGATTTGAATAACTTTGAAGACAATGAGGCAACACTATTTTAGGTTTAAAAAAGAACATATTTATCGATTAGTAGGAGCACTGAGAATACTACAGCAAATTAGATGTATTATTATTATAGTATTATGTATTCCAAGAAATAATAATGCCCTACAATGTTTAAAAATGCAAAAACTATATTTAAGTTTCTTAAAGTAACTTATAAATATTCCAAGTTAACTAATAAAAATATAATTTCTATACGTTTTCACATCAGTCATCGAATAATCAATCAAATTCCGCCAAACTCATAAGAATGTTAGTAACTTCTAAGCGCATTGGCGACATTGCAGCCCATGAAATAACCACAACGATTACGATAACACCTTCCTTATTTCTTCGTAATTAACGGAAACCGTTATCGTTAATAAAGTCAAGGTAATGACATTTTAGTACTGCGCATGCTCACAATAACGATAACCATAACGACATGCTGAAACAAGGGGCTTAAAATCTCTCTAATATCTCGGTCCCCGTAGACGCTATTATAATTTTTAGGCGCTTTGGGCGCCCGGGTCACTGACGTTTGGCGCTCTCGATTCTCAAAATACTGGCAACACTGTTTATGAGTCTGTTCTTGCCTGGCATCGAAATAAAGCAGTTGTTTACAAAATAACAAAATCTCAAAGGGGCATTTTCTTTACAATTTCCTTGACCTTTTCTGGGGTTCCCACATGATTTCCATCAGAAAGTTTGATCCCATACATTAAAGAAGAGGATTAGGAATACGTACGACATACCAAAAAATCGCTTCAATACGAATGAAAATTACAATTTTTCGGTTTTCAGATTGAAAAATCTACGTGCCAGTCAACACTACGATAAAAAATCAATCCCAGATTCATAAACCTTGATATCTCTGGTATAAAAAAAGGCAACATGCACAAAATTGTACAAAATTCTCTAGTTTTCCATACTTCTTCAATAGACAGCTTTGATGCATTATGCAAAATTTGATGAAATATGTACATCTTGCAATATTTTGATAGGACGTTTTGGTTAAAATATGTAGATTTATAGATTTACTTGCCTGAAATCTCAGTAAAAGCGGTTTGAAGGCGAAAAAATGAGTCAGGATCGGAAAATGTGGTATTTTTTTGGTGATTAGGTACAGTTTCTATCGATTTTATGGCAGATTTCAAGGTAAAAAATTCACTTTCAGCATATTGATGCGTATAGTTTTTGTGGTAAGTCATTTATATTTGCCCGAAATCTCATTTAAAACGATTTGAAGATGGGAAAATGGGCCAGGATCGGAGAATTCTAACATTTTTCATACAGCAGCGATTTCTGCCCATTTTATAGGAGATTTCGAGGTAAAATTTTACTTTAAACATCGAAGTATGTTATACTTAGTTATGTGACTATTCCTCGCTGTCGACTTGAGCCGACTTTACTCGAATAACCGTTACATAGTCAAGCATGACGGTTCAGTCTCATTCACTACCGAGGCAAGTGTACTGAACATTCCAAAATTATCTTCTAAATAATATGTATTTTAAGTTGCTAAGGCGTACATAGCACTTTTCGATAGTTTGGGTTAGTAAGGGTTAGTAAATAAAGTCTCTTCTGGTCCAGATAAAAATCATAAAATACAATATTCAAACCGATGCACTTAATAATCAATTAGATCCCTAAAAATTGAAAACCGAAACTTGCTAAAAATATTTAATAACACTGTGTACTTACTTATTAATTCTCTCCTGTCTCTGCTGAATGTGTGTGAAAGATACCGTTTCTTTTAGCTGCATTATCAATCCAAATCTTATGGATTCAACCACGGCAGCACAGTTTCCCTCTTCTTGTAGCTCGAAACCCTAAAATCAAGCAGACATTTTCAACGAAAATTGAGGAAACATATAATGAATATTTCAAAGGGAGAGTGGATACTTCAATTCGAAATCCTAGCGAAAATTAGTATTAAACAACGCCACCACATCAGATCTTGAAAATTCCAAATTTCGATCATTCAATTTTTTAACACTTTATATGCGTCCTACTTTTAGGGAAACGTTACTATGACAAC